>JABMIG010000027.1:270000-397444 GCA_013187285.1 Cyclotella cryptica
TAATTTCCTCATTGATTCCCATGTGTTTTTGGTAATATGTTGGTTTTGTTTGGTTGGAAAGAATTAATTGCCCAGGTGGTAGTGACAATTAACAAACTAGCCACTCTGACCTTTGAAATTTATTTGTGCACACTTGTGCTAACAAATAAATTGAAATTTGAATTTCTTGGGATAGATGCTTACAGTTACAGCAAATATAAGAGTTGGGGATATCTGTAATTACAAGCAGTAGCCAACCACGTATCTGCTGGTGGGGTGACATAATGTTGGGATGATAAATGTTTCTCATCTGATGATGTGAACTTCTTTGGGAAAATGTTTGCCAGTTGTTGGTGTTTCTTGAAATTTTACTTAAATTGATGAATATACATTGTAATGTTTGATAGGTCTTGATTTCTTCAACATTTGATGCCTTCAACTCCATAGGCATACCCATTGGTCATGCATCAGGTGTCAGGTGGAGATCTTTCTCTGTGTGGATGATCCAAGCCAGAAAGTATTTAAAAAATCTTGTTGTAGACTTTGCTGACTTTGTTTTTATGAACTTAACACTACTGTACAAGTGATGAATGAGATACTAGTTATCTCATGCATAAAAAACACAAATGATCATGGGAGAGATTGGCAGTGATTTGTGGCAGTTCCATGACTGGCCCATATTCAACTGCCCAAAGGAACTGTCCCATGGGAAGGTTCCTGAGAAGGAAATCCTCCATTGGATATTCAACCTAAGAAAACACCTGCAATGTGTATGGTGGAGTTGTAGGAAGGAAAATCCTATTTGGATATGATTTCTGAGAAACTCATATCTTATGACTTTTTGAGTCCTTCCTCTGTATCAAACAATGTGAAGGAGACTTATGGAGTTCCACCTGGAAGTTCCAGATTCTTGGCCTATGTCACTCGCCCCCACGAATGGAGGGTCGGGTGAGGTGTGAAAAAAACCTTTTCTTTGGAAACGAAAAATGGGGAGGCCTGTTTTGTGAGCGGAAGACACTTGTTTTGTGTACCGAGTTATACTGGTGATACAAGACTTTCCTGGCTGAGTAGTGACTATGAAGCATTATTTTAAGCGTAAGTGTTAGTGGAGAGAGGAGTAAGAGTGATTCACTGACATGTTCTTTATTTTAAGTGTCTGTAGTGTCAAAGTATGGTGTTACTCTCCTAATGTTTAATCTTTCTGATTTTGTTCCGCGGTGAACCCTGATAGTACCATTCGTATGGACTGTCGATATAGTCCAAGGATCTTTATGGTATTTGCTTTCTGATTTGCGGAGGATACCTTCTTTGCGAAGAAGTACTCTATCACCAATTTTATAATCCCAATCGACGCGAGACTTGTTTTCACGTTCGGTGTTGCGATCGGTTTGGCGTTGCCTATGATCTCCTATTTTGTTCCAGTAAGCTAGGAAGGGAATGTCAAACAGCATGTCCCTGCCAAATATTGCTGCACCTGGAGAGGCTTTGACAGTGTGGTATGTGGAGCGAACGGCCCATGCAGCATCTGTGAGGAAGTCTGCTATGTCACTAGGAGCCACTGTATTGGCCATGTCTAATTCAGCTGTACGGAGCATTGTCATGATTACTTGATGAATCCGTTCTAGTATTGTGTTCGCTTGGGGGTTCTTGATGCTGGTTGGCTTATGCTTGATACCGTATGAATCACATAGGGTTTCGAAATTGAGCTTGAACTCGCTTCCATTGTCGTAAATGATTACTTGACAACGTGGGTAACGGCTAAACCAGATCTTGTTTACTAAAGAACCAACTTGTGCTGATTTATCAAAGTATGCTTCTTTAGGTTTATTATGTGTGTTAGTACCCTTGAGGCCCTTTTTACCCTTGGGAGTAACAGAATTCAATTCGGTTACCGGTAGTTCCACAATTTCGAACCAACTGGTAGCTGGATCAATCATTGTGACACACATAAAGTCAATTTCAGTGCCGTCTTTGCCCTCGAGAGAGTGTATGGTCCAATTAGGTCCACACATAGTACCTCCCCGGGGTTTGATACAACCAATTTTGTAGGCAATTTACTGTACTTATGTTGGCGACAAAGGTGCGGACAGAGTGTCTCAAACCTTTCCAATACATCGCAGCACGAAGAGTTTCTTCGAGACGGGTTGTCCCTGGATGCTGCAGGTAGTGATGGTAACACTGTACTGCTCGCTGCTGGAGTTCCTGTGGGAGGACAAATTTGCCATCTTTGCACAGTACTTGAACATTTTCTACCAGCTGAGGTTTGTATGCCTCCAGCAGGCTGAGTTTGTTCAGCGTTTTTTCCGTGTGTTGAGCAGCGGCAATCTCCCGAACAGTCAGGGGATAGATCACATTCTCTTCGCTGCAGTTAGCAAACACAAAGTTCATGAGGTCTGAGTGTTTGACCGGGGATGGGTCCTCTTCTGATTGCATAGTGTAATAACACCAGCATTTGGTGAAGGTCATCCAGTTTTCCTTGACGTCCTTTGTTGGACCAAAGTCAAGGCGTGAAATCGCATCCGCAACTGTGTTGTGGATTCCTTTGATGTACACGATTTCAGGACCATATTCTTCTAGCAATAAACGCCAACGGTAAACCCTGTCACAGGTTAAACCGAGTGCATCTTGCATGAGGTTCTTGTGGTCTGTGTAGACTACAATTGGCTGGCCCCACAGCATTCCTTTGAATTCTTTGAGTGTTTCAACAATGGCTAGAAGTTCAATTTCGGTTACGCTGTATTTTTGCTGACAGACAGAGAGTTTTCTGCTGAAAAATGCAATTGGCCGGTTGTTCTGAGTAATGACGGCTCCAAGTTGTCTCTTGGATCCATCAGTATAGATCTCAAACCCTTTTGAGTAATCAGGGTAGGCCAAGGACACATCTTTGGCGATAGTGGCCTTTACGTTATCGAATGCTTTTTGATGTTCCTCAGTCCATTTCCAGGGTTTCTTTTTAACCTTGAGAAGTTTGGATTGTTTGGTATGACCACACTTGCCTACCAGGCTTGTGAGTGGGGCAAGCATTTCGCTGCGCCGCGCACAAAGATATCGATAGTATTGGACCATGCCAAGAAATCTACGGAGGTCTTTGACATTTTTGGGCGGTGTCAGTGCAAGTATCGACTGTACCTTCTTGGGTTGTGGTTTAATTCCCTCTCGTGAGAGGATGTACCCAAGATATTCTGTTTCAATGGCACAGAAGTTTGATTTGCAAGCATTTACTTTTAGGTTCGCATCTTGCAGTCTGGGTATCTACAAGATGGAAGATCTAGCATGGAGGGAGAGATGTTTGCAACTGATTTTGCTCACTATACTCTATTTAGACAATTAGTTCAAACACCTTTTTGATGAGATTGTTTGATCATGCTCTCACAATGTGAGTTCTCTTTGACTTCTGGTGTTTGATTTGTGAGCATTTACTTTTAAGTTTGCATTTTGCAGTCTGGAGAGGACCAATTCCAATTTAGCCAGGTGGTCTTCCAGGGTTCCCTTGGTGATACATAGTAGATCATCAATGTAAGCTCTTACGAACTCAAGGGTGGCCATTAGTTCTGTCATATTTGATTGAAATATGTCCGGAGAACCGGCAATTCCCATTGTTAACCTGAGGTAAGAGTACTTACCCCATGGAAATATAATGGTGCAGATCTTGGATGCATCTGGATCCAACCTAATGGTGTAGTAGCCCATGTTTAAATCAAGGGCTGTGGCAAAAGTGAAACCTTCTAACTCTTGCATGACTGTACTAATTTTAGGTAACGGGAATGGTTTTCTAACTATCCTTTTGTTTACTTCTCTAAAATCACTTAGGAAACATACAGTCTGATCTTTTTTGGTACTATGAACGATGGTGAAGCCCATTCAGATGCGGGCTGCCACTGTAGTACCCCTAGGTCACATAGTCTTTTGAGCTCTTTCATGAGAGTCTCTTTTACTGAATGTGGCACTGGGTAGGCTCTGCCATGGTACGGTTTTGCACCTTCCTTCAGTTCAAAGGAGACAGGCTCAGTATTCCAATCACCTAGTGTACCATCAAAGAGGTCCTCGTATTTACGGAGGAGCTCCAACAACTTGTTTTGATCTTGTAGACTAAGGTGAGGACAATTGTTGTCAACAACTGATTGGAGGTCTGCTTTTTCATATTTTGCATCTAAGATGTGAACTGCACGCTGAGTGGCTTCCTCAGTACTACGTGGTTCATGAATCATGCTGTGGTTAACTGACCAAGCTTTTTCAATCTTAGAGCTAGTTGACAGACTGTTGATGTCTCTCATCGGCAAGATGATCTCATCAATGGTAATATCCTTTGTTCAAAAATCTAGAACAATTCCAAGCTCTCTTAGTGTTTTTACACCTAAGATGAGGTCAAACGCTGGCTTAGCCATCTTTTTACCATCATACTCAACAACATCAGGTTTAACTGTGTATTCCTTGCTGTTGGAGTACTCTAGGAATTTTAGAGTAACCTCGCCTCTTCCTTTGGTTTGGAAGCACCCATTCGACGTGTGCCAAGACTTTGACACCTGCCTAGTCAAGTAGGGAAAACGCTTGGTGGTTCCTTTTTCATGGAACATGAGGTCACCATCGGAACCAGTGTCCAATAGTACTCTCAAGAAGTTGTTTTTGCGACTCCTGGACAAGTGTTTGAGTTTTGTCGAGGACTGACTTCCAGTCGCTAATTTTTGTACAGCTAGTACTGCTGTTACTGAGTCCATTGATTTTTGTGGGTTAGATGGCTCAATTGACTTTGATTTATGTAGGGTGTCCCTCACTGAGTTGGGATCTACATCAAAGTTAGTGGACAAGTTCGAGGTGTCTTTGAGATTTTTCAAAGTTACGTCCACTGAGGGACTCGAATAATCCGGAATTAAAATTTTGTCATTTAATTCTAATTTTTGGTTACTGGTAGTTTTTATTGGACCAGGGGTAGTGTAATTGGCTAACTCGTGGTTAGTTTTAATTTTCTTACATCTATTTTCATTTTCCCGGTACTACCCGACCCAACACTTCAGGATGAGTCGGAATCGCTGTCACTTTCTTCGCGACGGCGACATTTCTTGCCTTTTTTGTTGGCTTTCTTGAGAGACTTCTCAAGTTTCTCCATACGAGCCAAGACCTGGGCGTAGGACTCTTGGGGCGACTGTCCTCGCGGGACTTTCGTGCAGCTTGCCCGAAAGTACCTCGCGTAGGAGTTCCGTCTTTGTTGTAACGGCGACACTCCGCGGTGTTATGCGTGGTGTGTGCGCCCCATGCTTTTGCATAGCTCGCAGATCTTGTCTACGTGCGTATACTCCGTGCGTGCTTGCTTGGGCTTCTTGGGAATTTGTGCACCTAGCGCGAACTTCTTGGAGGGCTGTTCAGCTCCTTGGGCCTTTGCAGGCTTAGAAGACGACTGCCTCTCATCCACTGGGTGCGCCACCTCAATTCGCTCAAGCATGAGCAATAGAGGCTTAACCACTTCGGGATAGCACTTCTCAAGCAAGTGGTACTGGTCCTGCCACTTCAACGGACACATGCGCAATATATGGCATGCAAGCTCCTCGTCTGTGAAGGAGTAGACCTGTTGGGCCATCGTACTTGCGCTCGGGCTGTAATACAAGCACGGGAGGTCTTCCACGTAGTTGTTCAGCTGCATCACGCGCTGCACAAACTGACGCACCCGAACCTTGTTGGGCTACTTGAGGCATGAAATATAGAATTTCAAATTTTCGCCTGCGTCATGTGCAAAACACGATTGGAGGTGGAGTAACTGGCACCTCCTGAATGACTCGGACGTCTTGCCCGGTGACTTCTTCCTTTCGACTCTGAAGATGTCGTGAAAGGGACTTGACTCTGTCTGCTCCTTGACAATTAAGTTCCAGGGCTGACGTGCCTCCTCAGTGAGAAGGTTGGCGTAGAGTTGAAAAACTTCTAGGGCCGAGTCGGTCATTTTTGTCCTTAAGGCGAGCATGTCGGCCTTTAGGGAGCGTGACTCTGTGGTCTTTTTCTCTTTCTCAGTCTTGCTGAGGGGGTCATCGGCAAGTTCGCGTAGAACCGCATTCCAATCACCTTTTTTCGACTCATATGCCTTTTCGGCATCATCGCAGGTGGGAATTAGCCCCATTTTCTTGGCGGTACTATACGCCTTGTTCACGTGGAGTACAAACTGCTCATTGGTACCGTGTCCGGACCAAACTGTGACTCGGGTTTCTGACCCATTTGCGAGGGTGCACTTGAGGGTCTCAGGCTTGAGGTCAAAAGCTTCTTGGACTGGGTCCCGATCCGGCACATAACGGATAGGGGCTTTCTCGCCACCTCTTCCGCGCTTGCACTCTTGGTTCTTAAGCCCAATAGGGGCCATCTTCTCAGAAGACATTCTTGAGAGGGCTGCTCCGAGACTTGTTCCAAGGAAAAGGGTCTTGTAGGAGCTTCGTGGCGGTTCACACTCGAAGGAGACACGATTGGCACGAATCTTGTTGGTGGCGGGATCACGTAGCGCAGACGTGGTGCTACTATTTACCGGCGCACGAAAGACGGTGGCTTTATGGGCGAACATGTGGATGCTGAACGCTGGACTGGTGGAGGACAGACGCGACGGTGTTGAACGGACGGTGGTTGGCTCGACGGTGACGGACGGTCGAAGGACAGTGCAGCGATGGACAGACGGTCCAAAAAAAATTCGCTCGAGTAGGTTATCAATTGATAGTGACCTAAGCCAGAAAGTATTTAAAAAATATTGTTGTAGACTTTGCTGACTTTGTTTTTATGAACTTAACACTACTGTACAAGTGATGAATGAGATACTAGTTATCTCATGCAAAAAACACAAATGATCATGGGAGAGATTGGCAGTGATTTGTGGCAGTTCCATGACTGGCCCATATTCAACTGCCCAAAGGAACTGTCCCATGGGAAGGTTCCTGAGAAGGAAATCCTCCATTGGATATTCAACCTAAGAAAACACCTACAATGTGTATGGTGGAGTTGTAGGAAGGAAAATCCTATTAGGATATGATTTCTGAGAAACTCATATCTTATGACTTTTTGAGTCCTTCCTCTGTATCAAACAATGTGAAGGAGACTTATGGAGTTCCACCTGGAAGCTCCAGATTCTTGGCCTATGTCAGTGGAGAGGCAAGGGATGATATTCGTCTGGTTACCTTGGCATCTTGGATCTGTGAACATATTTAAGGTCCGTTTAATTCATGCTCATTACCTTGAAGTTCAATAAATAGCCTTGTCATGACATATAATTTTATGAACATTGTAACGTCACATGGTCGCCTTGTTTCCTATTTTAGATAGTAATACATTTTCAAGTCAAAGCCACAAATCTATCTTCGTTATCAAGTACTTTCTAACTTTTAAGAGGAATTTTGATAGGTGGCTCTACTGCATGCAAAGACATGATCCCAGTTGGTATAGTAGATTTGCTGTCAGCTGATTTTATTTCAAACACTGACTGTTGCATTTGTGAGGTCAATGTTTGCAGTTTAATTCTTGATTGTGTCATCCCGTGTCATGGATCTAGAATACTTTGATCAAATCCTTGACATCAGCAAAAAGAATACCTCCATCGGTTGCATGCTTTGCATTGCATAGTTTTTGTAGAACAGGAATCATTCCTTTCATACAAATCAATCCTTAGTTTTGTTGTTTCTACACTAAATATCTGTTGACTACTCTCTGAACGATGGCGGTATGTTTCCCAACTATGATTTCTGCACTGCCTCAGGAAATATCGTTGCATCCTATAAAAATACATTATTAAAAATTTCCAAGTATCAACTAAGTGAATTGAGATAATCCAAAACCTGACCAGCTTTTGCCCTCTTAGCCTCTGATCTTGTTGTATTCCCCCAACGATCTTCGAGAGCTAAATCTGCCCCTGCCTCCACAAGAAGCTTCAGTGCTGCCAAGTTACCCTCTGATGCTGCTATGTGGCAAGCTGTGCGTTTGTCATAGTCACAAGCATTAACCTGAATCTTGGCTTGCAACAGCCGTTTCAGCATCAAAGTATCTCCATCATATACTACTTGACACAGTGTCGATGCTGCTAGGCTTTCTTTCATTGATAACTCAGCTGTATTGCAGCAGATAGCAACAAGAATTCAGCAAAGTTGTGACAAAGAGGACATTCGAAAAAGAAGAAACTCACCTCCGTGCTTTAGCAGGACGTCTACAACTTCCTCGCGGTTGTTCTTTACAGCTTCAAAGAGTGCCGATGTACCATGCATATCAGTCAAGTTAGGATTGGCATTGTAATCAAGCAGCTTCTTCACGACATCAACGTTGCCTTTCATAGATGAAACCATTAGAGCGTTTCGCTGGTCATAATCTGATGAATCAGGATTGAATCCGTGGTCACACATTGAAGTAATTGTGGCAATATCACCCCGAGAAGCAGCGAAGCAGAACCTGGTTGTGTGGTCATCTTTTTGTTTGCTAATGTGCATCTTTACAAGCTCTTGGACTGCAACTTTCGCTTGCATAGCATGCACTTCTGCGACTGCTATATCAGACTCAGAATCCCACCGAATTCGATTACTTTGAGGTAAATCCTCGACTTTGGAGAGCAAATTGTTGAGTACAACTCCCGCACTTCCAGGATGATCAGCAGCAAGATTTCTGTAATTGGACCTGCTCATAGTCAATACCTTACACACTGTTTTTGTTCTCACTGTATCCATTTGTGGAGACTCAGTGAAAAAGCCTGTAAAACAAGAAGGATAAGTCAGGACAACAAGATGATCGAAGCATTTCAAGGAAGTAGATCCACATACCCAGTTCATTCAGGAATTCCTTGGAATTGACTTTTCTACCCTTCTTACTACCTCTAGACCAAAAGTTCTCAGTGCTGTCTGCAACACTGGTTGGGGCCACACTTGTCTCAAGATCACCGTCGAATGATGTATCTTTTACGAGCTTGTCGTCATCATTAGACATGGAGATGTGCACTGTCCCATCTAGCAGTAAATATAAGTCAGCAGAAATGGATCCTCGTTGAAGTATCTCTTCACCGGACGAAAATATCTCGACTTTGCAAAGGGATAAGAATGCATCGGAAAACTGCTGCCTCGTCCCCTTCATGAGCTTGGTCTCCAGCAGCGCTGGAAGGTAGAGCTTTCTCAGTATCTTCTGTCTCACTGCTTCAGGGAAGAACTGTAGAACTTGCTCATCTGCAATTTCTTTGCTTTCAAAGTCCAATTTCAACATAGTTCGCAGTCGTTTGGTCAAGCTCTTATCAAAGTTATGAAGAGAGGCATACTTGTGTAGAGCATGTAAAGCTTGGCGATAGAGTCCTGTCTTTTCGTCGCTTTTTACAATAACTAACGTGATAGACCCGATAACCCAAGACATCAGGACCACGTTCAGCAGCATATATACGATTCCAAAGATCTGCTCAATGGAAGTGACAGGTGAGAAATCACCATATCCGACGGATGTAAACGTCACTACAGACCAATACAAAGAGGTAACATATCTTTCGAGCCCAGTGAGTTCAGAGATAGATGAGCCTAACCACGTATTGGCTGAATCAAAGGCAGCTTCGCGTGCAATGAAGAACATAATGCAAGCCCATGTGTGAGTCCAAACTAGCACCGCTGAAAAGTCACGCAGTAAGGTCAGCCCCAACAGCGATATCTTGCTACTGTACTGGACGACGGAGAAAAAGAGGTAGACTCGATGAAGCCTCACCATTTTGAAAAGACGTAAGAGTGACAGGTTTTGAGTGAATTGATTTGTTTCTCCCAGTTGACCAGTCGCTTGCAATGCAACCAAATAGAACGGGAACACACCAATCAGATCCACCCAAAACATAGACCTCATGTAGTTCCTTGCAATTGCTCGACGCGAAAAGATGATATTATCCTTGTCATCATAGTATGCAAGGTTAAAGTTGACGACCATGTCCACCAAAAACACTGCTAGTAGAATAAACTCCAAAACAAAAGCCCCATTCTCTGCCAAACCACCTAAGCTGAACGCAATCTGATATGTTTCGAAGAAGATTGTAAACGTAGCAGCCACTACTGTAAATCCCCACCATAATTTGTAACCCCAAGACCATGGAAAAATCAAAGGCAGATTGAAGTGCGTTTCTTCCCTGTAGAATGCAACCTGTTCATTAATAGATTCGGCATTGAATGATGAAAAGCGGGTAGAATTTGAGCGGACCCTGCCCGACATGTTAGAACGCGAAGCTTTAACTTGTACAGTGCTTCTAGGTAGACGGCTGTTAGCTGCTGGCCAGTTTGATCAGAGAGACTGTGAGCCGGGGAGTTTGGCAATGAATTATTACTTTTGCACATCATTTATGGATGTTAGGAGATTTAGGCTTGGCGGGGCTTTACAATCGTATTGTCAGGGGTTGATGTAAAAAGACGGAAGAGAAGTCGAACTTCTGACATTTTCGGTAGGCATTTCCCTGAAGAGGAGCAGAAGAAAGCGCACGTCGTAATTTTTTCGAATGCTAGAGGAGCAACGAGGAGGGTAGGTAGGTACCATACAATACAATACGATATCGTATGGTATTGTACAACTGTGAAATATGGGTTCAAGACACCGAGCAATGAAAAGTAATGTAACAAAAAGATCCCATGTGAAAATTATAAGAAGGGGTACCATGGATAGAAGATGGGAAGTGCATTATCACCGAAAGTATGGATATCGGACAACACTTGTTGAATACATCAAGCAACGGTAAATAATAAAATAATCTTAAGTGCAAATTATGGAGGTAGATTGAAAGATGTGAAATCATTGAAAGAAGAAGATAATTCAACGACTTTAATTGGTACAGTATTAATTCGTATAATTTACAACTGGAAATGCGAGGGAGACTATCTCTCCACGCCTGGCCAGTGTTGCTACAGAGAATCCCATCCTCATCTTTCTAAGCAAGCGTCTAAGTCCCAGCTGAATGCCATTTCACAACATTCCTCCAGCGATGAAAACGATTCTTCCCAGCTCTCAAAAGACGATGCCGACTTGGACGAACAGTACGAGCCATCCGTAAATGATGCGAAGTACTTTTCGCTCAAATTGCTTGTCCTTGTTATATAATCTGTTTCTGGATTCTCTGCCAATTCAATTAGCTCCAACAATTCAGATGGTAATTCAGCGTAGTAATCATGTGAACTAGTATTTCTTGAGGCGCGATCATTCTGGGGGAAGGAGAGACCAATTGGCCCAATGACTCGAGGCGACGGCTTCAATAATGGGCAGGTATCGCACACGATGGATGACATGACCGCGGAAGAGGCGGTGAAAGAGGAGAAGAGCAGCATAGATACGGCGTAATTCATTCTGATATCGAAATGTATGAGATGAAGGGATGTTGCCACTAGCCAGGAAAGGAACAGCTGGTTGTTGGTCGACTGATTCGAATGTGCTTTTTATGAGGAAGGTCCAAATGAATTCGGTGTGTGAGGTGTAAGGTGTGCGGGTGTAAGATCAGCCAAGGAAACACTTGAGAATAACATGCAACAATAATACGTCGACACCTAGTACCTACCCACCGTTTCTTCATCAGTGTATCGTACAACGACTTAGACAGCCATTGTACGTGAGTGGATTCACACGACCGATGACCGGTACTGCGTCTTCAATGCTTCGATTAGCTTCCAGTTCAATGTTTTGAGGCTTTATCGCAAGGTATGATATGTGACAGCCTTAAAATGACTTGGTTTGGATCACGTAGGCTACGACGGCCATTTTTCGCACCAAACTAATTATTAGAAAAAAAATAGCCGCGACCTACCATACCGTACCACAAGGTCGTCGTTCAACAATCTAGCCCTATCGATTTATTCGTGAGTGAATTTAGAGTTCGCACGACCAATGTCCGCACACTCACTGTCCGTTCAGATAATCCCTGCGATGGGCAACTTAAAATGACTAGTGTCGAGGTTTTCAGAGGAGAATTATTTTATAGAGGTGTATTGTTACGCACATCAACCAATGACTCAAGTCACGTTCCATCAACATATTAAAATGATTAGTGCCACTTCGCTCACTCAGGTACAATAAAAGAAGTGCCAAAACACGGCAGTACGGCCACGCCTCACAGGTACGATACCTTACCACAGCTTTAAGAGTATATTATCATATTGTACCACTTACAAGATATCAAGATTTTTTCTTGAAAAAATCTTAGTTTATCATTAATTGAGACTTTTTTTCCTTCTTCTCCGTCGTGAGACATTTTTTTCACTTTTTGCTATTATTGGTAACATGTGTTTGTTTCCTTCCACATTACCTGTAAATATGCTGTTTTCGTGTTTGACATGCATGGGTAGTCACTAGCTTTTAATTCTATGTTACCTTTGAAAATGTATCTAAACTTAACATAAAGCATGGCCAAAAATTCTGACACACTAGTTACAACGTGCATTGTACTATAACTCATCATCACCAAAAAATGGTTTCAACTTAAACGGCGGTTAAAAATCAAAATATCTGCCATACCTAATTCAACCTACCGAACCTCGATTTATCAAGATTTTTTCAAAATCTTAGTTGTGTTGGAAACTGAGCCGTTTTCTCCTTCTTCTCCTTCTCCTCCTTCTCCTCCTTCTCCTCCTTCTCCTCCTTCAGTGAGACAGTTTTTTTGCTTTTGCCAAAACAGGTACTGACCATGAAGTTGATGTGAATTTACCTATAACCAACTCATTTTTCGCTTGGACTTACATGGGTAGTTATATTGTCCTAAGTAATTGCCTACCTTTAAAATTATATCTTTTTGTATAACATATGACATTATTTTCTAGAATGTTTCTGTAAACTTGAAGGGAACATTAGTCACAAATTATCATTTTAATCATACAACAATGGTTCTGTAAACTTGAAGGGAACGTTATCGTGTCACAAAAGAGTGTCTACGTCTAACAAGAATGATGTTGCAAACTTCCTAAAAATGGGTACATACTTTTAAAATGGGCGCGGGAGCGCGCGAGGAGCTCTCGCCCATTTGCAACTACTATAGTACATCTTAATTAAGCGTAGAAAAGTGGCATACTACTACAAGCACTTTATTTCAAAAGTACGTCTTCCTCTGTCTCTACAAATCGCATTCTGTTTCGCAAGCTACAAAAAATCTTGCAGCGGCTGCTGGTAATTTTATATATATTGTAAAGCACAGCACTAAAAAAGTCTTGCCCGTGCGCGCTGCGCGAGCGAAGCAAGCGCTGCACAGTGCGCACGCTAACTGGTGGCCACTGTTATAATATCTTCTTTTTAACAAAACAAGGCGAATTCCTTTTTACAGGCTCCTGCTGCTGCTAAAAATCTTGCATCAGCAGCTTGTAATATTTTACCAATTTTGATGGCGTTTATTGTGCTTTTCACCAATTAATTCAATCCCAGACATTTAAAGCCTTCATAAATTGTTTCTCCTTCTCAACCGCAACACACTCATATGCATGGCTCCTTGTAACTCGGGTTGGATGCTGAGTTTTGTCGATTCATCTTGAAACTCTCCACACATTACCTCGCACACAGCACACATGGGGAATCATAGGGGAAACAGGACCAAATGGAAGGGAAATTGGCACGGCATACAGCACCAACACATACATTGGTAAAGAGATGGGATACATGTATTTTTCATATGTTAGCACCACTAACTCTGCACGGATATAAGATCTTTTTGATGTATCTTATGACATTTTCTGGCTCTTTTGTACCTCGAGATATACAATAGAGCACCAGAGCAAACAAACACATGGCATGATATTATTGTTCTGAATTTCCTTTTTGATTATTATTTTTTTCCAGCCTATGCTTTGTTTGTATCAGAGACCAAGTAAATGAAAAGACTCTTTTTTTATGGTTGCTCACTAACGTACAAATCATACAACAATTTAATTTATAAGTGAGTGAATTTGAAGTTCACACGACCAATACTGGCACAGTCACTTTCACATTTCTGAAAACATTACCTAAGCCACAGCCCCTTAAAATGACTTATATGGAGGGTTTTGAGCAAAATTTTATGTTTGGGTGTGTTGATATACCTTTAAAGTGTTGTAAAACGACTGACATCAACCAGTTCATTAGTTTTGTCCATCAAGATATTAAACTGATTAGTGCCACTTCTTTTGCAATATATATAAAATATGTGCGAAGGTGAGAGAATATGGTCACCCTTCTTGCATAGTGCCTGCAAACAAAAAAGGGTCTAAAAAATCTTTTTTGATTACTTTTTTGCCAGCCAATGTTTTTGTCAGTATTAGAGGCTAAAGGTAAGTGACAAGCCGCCTTTTTGTACAGTGGCCTGGTACTTCAAAAAAATTTCTGCCAAACAACCAAATATCTTCACATTCTTATACGATGGCCACAGAGACCATTTTTCAGCAATAACTTACCAACCAACTGAAATTTGGCTGATCACATTGTTTGTTGGATGGTAATGGGCACATCAGACCCATCAATACATGATTGAATTGACTTTGAATTACTTGCTGGAGAACCACAATGGATGTGGCATACTCTACCTTCATTTTTTGTATGCGCTTTGAAAACAGTCTTGTACCAAGATGTCAGATAGTCTGTCTGCGGTTCACTTCAATTGGCCATAGTATAAATATTCATTTGAGTGCACAATCATATGGCATCCCAATGTGTTGTCCTGCAATTTTCAACATTTTTTGCTATCTGACATTGATCTTGGCATATAAAACATACAAATTTCTATGTGTTCGACTTTGAATCATTACCTCATATTAGACTCATATTTTCCGCTAATTTAAGATGATGATTTCAAGGACCTGAGTATGTGTGGAGAGTATGTACCAATAATACATCTGCATAAGAAGCAACCGACCGTTGGTCACACTCATAATAGTGGCTGTCAAAGTTTCCTGCAGATGGTGTGCAGATGCAGATACGATCATGAACTTCTAGTTTTATGACATAATATACTGTGATGCGTATGTATAGGAGTCTAGAGGTCATGACCCCGTCTGCAGGAAACTGTGTCCAATTGTGCAGTCATTCACAGAGTTTCTTGGTCTTAGATCATGTAAAAAAACTTAATGATCCTGCCTGCATCTGTTCATGATCTTCTCTGCACAAAATTGTTCAGACAAGACCACAACATTCTGCAAATGCGTTTATCACTTTTTTGAGATGGAATATGAAAAATTTGCTGTTGCACAGGCCAATATTATCATACAATGAAAATACGATAACATACATCAAGAATGAAGTTTGCTTTTGTGTGAAATTGCGCTCATAATCTGATATCACAAAGTTGACATTCAAGTTTGCGTGGGGCTACAAACCTGTAAGGATGGTGATTCATGCACAGGAAAGCAAACGTTGCAAAAAAAGTCAAGCTCGTGTACGTGTCTGAGTGACCGTAAGGTTGGGCCTCAATTTGAGGGCGATCAAAATACGTTTACCATGCAAAATACTTGGTGCCTGCTGTAATCATTACTTTTCCGTCCAAATGTCCATATCCCTGGATATCAAGCCACTCTTCTACTGCATCCCTGGATACTTTACATTAAATGGCCATGCCTTGTTCTGCAGAATATGATGTTACAGTCTGCAGGGGTTGTCAAACTTCAATGCAGATGACGACATCATCATGGTTATAGGCTTTAGTAAATAGCTTGAATAAATTAGAGATTTGACTCAAGATAGTTTAAAAACTCCATGATTGCGTCTGCATCTGTAGAAGTTCTTAAAAACTTTGACACCCCCTAATGCACTGTGACCCAATGATCCATTCGTTTTCAACGTCTGATGCCACATTTCATGCCCATTGAATGGATGAAGATTTGGTGAGGTTCTAGATGAAGGGACCCCTTGATGTAGTTGCCTGTCAGGGGGATATTTTGATCATACTGTCATATATTGTATGAAAAACCTGTCCACCTCAAAGGAATTCATAATGTACCCCAGTACATAAATTCGGGTGACCAACGAGTAATATGCATGACAAATGGCAAGTTCTTGTAATTAAATAGTGTAAATTAAATTTTCAATGGTCAATGGTGGTCATAAACTGGTAGTGTTAGCTTGACCTGTTGCCGGGAAGGCTTCTGCAATTACACTATGCTCCAATTATACTATGGTACTGTAGCTAGTGCCCAACTGCCAGCTGGCATCACTACTATTATAGCATAGTAAATTAATCTGCCCAGAGGATCTCACCCCTTGTGGTTCTATAACACTGCATCATTGGAGGAGATGAAGCATTCTTGACTACCAATGGTGATGGATCTCTTAAGAGTGTCGGTGAATTAGGGAAAAGAAAGCATTAGAAGAAGACTTCAGATTGTCACTCCTCTATCACATTTCATTGTATTGGTTATTCTGTTGAACCAAATGGGGACCACCATCTTTGTGGTGAAAGGTGCACCCTATGGGCTTCAACAGCACCTTTTTTATTCCAAGTGGGTGCACCACCATTCAGATGCAGAGAAGACATACATGACCAAGCAGGCAAAGCTTGTAATATCATCAAGCCCCTTGACGGTCATTGGAGTGTGCCAATTTTTGATCATTGAAATAGTAGAGGGGCTTTGGCATCCATTTGTTAAGTCCCGATGCTCATTGCTTATGTTGTGGAGCATGCATTGTCTTCACGAAGGAGGGGCAGATTTTTTGTTCTATAAATGAAGAGTACAATATATTTTTGGTGAGAAAGCTGGCAAGATAGGCAGCACACATCGTATTTGACCATTGTTCTCTCAAATTTTCAAACAACCTCATGATGTAGTGGGACTTCAGCCAGCATGGACTCCAAGCCAATCGCTACACAGCTTGAAATACAGAAAATTGGATCAACTCATTGGTGCCGTCAACTTGCACTCTTGCATTCCATTTCAGGAGTGGTGTAAGACCATTGAACCTTATTTCCACGCTGGCTCATGGTCCAAGAAGACTTATACCTACTTCCTTGTGTCTGTGAGGATAAACCCAAGAACCAAAATTCATCATGGCATGATAGCAGCTTTGAAGAGTTCAAGACTACATTGGGTATGCATCAGAAGAACCTTGCTTATCTGCAGATTTTTGTTTAGTGTACACTTGATGAGCCTTGTCATTCAGACAGAGCAAATGAAGTCGTTGTTATTAGCAGTGGGATGGATGCTGTGGTACAGAAGTTGAGTCCAAGATCTGATGTACACTCACTCAGGTACTTATGTAATGGCCTCAAAGTTGAGGAACTTCTAGATCAGGCCATCAAATTGATTATTGTATGTGTGCTTAAGCCAAAAAAGAGGATTGTAGAATCAATCCATCTTTAATGGGTTCACTATGTAACAGAGCACAGGACAAGATGATGTGTATGGCTTCACCTGAAAGATGCATGGTAATACTATGAAGATTGCAGGAGGTGTGCTGAAATTCAAGACAACAGGACAGGCTAGGCTGCCTAATTTGGGTTATGTGATGTCACAATCTGCCTTCTTGTCCTACAAAGAGGTATCAGAGCAACATAAAAATCATTTTAAACTTGCTAAGTTGACAGGGAAATTTGGCAATAGATTGAGGTTTATGGTACAAACAAGGTGGATGATGAGAAGATTATCTTCCAAAACTTGTTGCCCAACCTGTTGACTTCATCTTCCAAATGGCCATTTAGTTGTTCAGGAAACTCAAAAGTTACATTCAGACCAACAAACAAAATGGCCTCCTAGAAGCAAAGACATACCATTTCATGCATTGCCCCCAACAAAAATGTTTGAGCATCTTGCCCACCAACCCAAATTTTTGAAGTTAGCAATAGTCTTTTCGCCTATATATTTTTTGGACCAGCTCTTCAACTGTGTAATACAACACCGGTCATGAAATTCAAGGCTGAGTTACAGAAGATCTGCTTAACTGTCCCTAAAATGGACTTTGACTCGATACATGCAACATTTCAAAGCACATAAACACACAGACATATCGATTATACAATTCTAGCACCTCAGTCAACATCACATCAACTACCAACACCACCTCCACCCCAGACACTACATCCGACACTACCTCCAACAGAAGTTCTACACCACCTCTAGCTTCTTCCTTGATATTTCATCCAATAGAGTATCCTACAATACAACCACATCATACATATGACCATTTGCACTTGACTCCGCTCTTCCTACATGACCATCCAACAGAATATCCTACAATAACACCACCTCATACACAGGACCATTTACACTTGACTCAGCTCTTCCTACATGACATCTACTGTGTGCCATTGAATTGGGATCGGATTTCAGACACAATTAATTATTTTTGTTTAATTTTGTTCTTTTCCTATAACATCACAAACAAGAGAGAAGGCTAATGATGGCAACAGAAAATCAAAATCAAATGCACAGTATGCGAAACTCACTGCTTGTGCTGATCTATCTGTTTTCTTTCATCATCCTGCTTCCATCCATTGAAGTTGTCAGTTGCAAGACATCCTTGGTGTCCTATATCGCATCCTCCCCAGTGCAGAATGTGTCTAGTTTGGAGGCTTTTTCCTCATCCATGATTTCTTGGACATCTTTGAAGGTCAATGGCACAGTGACTATGATGGATGAAATGTTTTCTATAGTATCATCTCTACCTTACATTCTTCTTCATCGACAGGTAAAGTGTGTCCAGTGTTGCCACTAACAGTAATGTTTGTTGACATTGTCAGTTCAGTAACAATGGTCATGGGATTTATGTGTGGGGGAATATTGTTGGGGGATGTGCACGGCTGCCATAGATCAACTGCACAGAAGTCATACCATATACCTCTCATTCGTAATTATTTAACAGCTTATTGAACACTGTGAAAACAAATCAATAAAGGTAAAAAGGTACCCTTATGTACAAAAAAACAGTTTCTCAAAATGTAAGACAGTATGAATAATTATAGAAGATGATAACATGTTCATCAAACATAGTATAATAAGTAAAAGAATTACTGCATCAGTACGACATTTTTGAGTGGTAGTGGCAACGTAAATATTCCCAAATCATCTCTAACTCTCCAGCAGTGGCAGATCATGGTTCTCATTGGGATGTTGTTAGTATCCTTCTCTCTCAAAAGTATGAAAAAATCATGCAGTCCTGCAATAGTTCCTCTCAGCACTTGTGCTGATTCTGTGGCATTGTCTCAGAGTACCAAAGATTAAATCTCCAACTCCCATTGGTGTCATTGAAAATGAGAGGGTGAACACCAATTCCTTGGGCCCATTATTTTTCAAAACATACCAAGAGATTTTCATTCTTGCCAATCACTCCTGAAACTATATCTTCCTGTGAGAAAACATCCTCAACCCTGGCATACTTCATCCCTTTGTTGTAAATCCTTTCATGACTGGTCAGAGAAAACTTCTTTGCCCTTGAGAAGGGATTTGTCTGATTGAATGAATCCAAGACATCAATCCTTAACATCTTAGTAAGAATGGTCTTGAGGTATTGTTCAGTGTGCTTCATGGTGTGCACCTCTCTCTTGAAATTTTGGATATAACTCTCATTTTCACCCTCCCAGCAATGCCTCATTGATCCTGATTTGTCAATCATGTCACCAATGTTCAGTAGACTGAGGTAATTTGCCACTCTTACATAGAATGGTACTTTTCTTGTCTGTTATTGTTGATGCCCTGTCGTTGGCCTTTCTCTTTTTTCCTCTATCATCTCTGTCTTGATTTAGATGCAAGTTTTCTCCATCAATCCATAATCTTCTGCAGGAAGATAGGAATAATCTCACCAAGACATTGATTGTCTCTGCAGGAACCTTGTCTTCTACAAAGATGTGAGAGATAAGACAAAACCAAGTCACTCTCATGCTTCTGACAGCAAGCACCAAATGTTTGTCAAGGTTGTTTGTAATGTAACCCTTATCCAAAGGTGAAAAATGGAACAAAGACTGCTGGGTGAATGCTAGGTAATGATCAGATTGCCAATTGGCAGTACCAAGATTTTTTGTCCCCATGTCCAAGAATTTCATAGCAAGACACCAGACTAGGTAGACTGAATCAATTGCTTCTTGACTGTCTTGTATTGTATTGATGAGTATGTACCATGCTGCATTTGGTGTAGATCCTTTCTGTAAGCTAACATAGATGCTTTAGCAATCAGAGATTTTTCAATTCCAAGGAAGCACTTATGCATAGGCATGGTCTGGAAACTTTTCAACTCCACATAAATCGTTCTAAAATTCCTTAGAATCAATGGAAAAGCCAGAGATCCAGAAGCTTTGTTGTTCCCAACGAGATTTTTGAATAATGTTGGGATCAATTGAGTTGAAAGACTGATGGCTTGTAGGTATCTTTTTATTGCATCCCCCTTGGCAGTATTTGGACACTGTACAAGAAGAGCATCAATCGTGTAGAGTAGTGATAGAGTTAACGATCATTTCAAAGGATGGCTCAACTGCAGGGAAGTTTTTGATTGTTTGTAAAAATATTCGGGTTGAATTGGGTATGTCTTGGGTTTTGTCACTCCATGGTGCCACCAATGAAGGCATTGATTACAACTGCTGTCCCTCTTCAGGTTCACAGCTGGGGGAGAAAGAATGAATTCAATGAGTTTTTGATAACAGGAAGGGCACAATGGGACAATATTGTCATTGATCCAACATGCATGTCTCTATCTGCAAGTGAATGTACCATTTGAGTGGTACAACTACTCAAGCACCGTTCCAGATAATCATTGCTTATCATTTCAAGAAACACCATTGTTGGGTATACCTGATTTTCCTTCTCTCTCCAGTACCCATTATCTGAGTGTTAGAGGTTGAAGCTCTTTCAACTCCTTGAGCAGCTGAATGAGGATATCATTTTGGTTTTGTCATTGAAAGCAGAAAGCAAAGGGTGCTGTATGGTGGCTGGTATTTTTATAGTTGGGTGCAATGGTGGTCAATGTGAATATCTGCAGACTGTTGAATTCATTTTGTCCTTTGATTTGATGAGCCTCAAATCCATCTGACCATACTCTTACAAGGAGGATTTGAGTGTCAATGGAGATCTCTTTCATGGTTGAAACATTTCAGTGAAGATTGCATGGGTAATTTGTCCCATAATAACCGGATTGATCTACCCAGTCTTCAACATGCCCAGCACAGAAAAGCATTACATCTATCCCCATTGCTAAAATTTTATTCTAGATTTCTGTTGCTGGTATGTAAGCAGCCTTATGTCAAATTCTGACAGTTGGAATCGGTAAATTTTTGACAATACAATTCTGTCCTTTGATGTAGACTGCTTGAACTGTCTTATGGTTCATGAGGGCAGAGAAATTGATGGCAGAAATCATACGACCATGAATTTGCAATTCTGTCTGAACGCAGCCCATTATTTCCTGTACTATTGATGGTATGACATGTTGGTTGTTGATGATTCCATGAGCTGCAAGCACTTGAACTATTGATATCTGATAAAGGTCTGACAGCACATTCTTGTCAGATTGGATGAGTCCATTGTGTTGGGCTCTCTTGTGAAGGGTCATAGTTCAATTCATTTTGTGGTGGGAAGTCCATTGTAAAATGATACAATGTGGAGATGGAAAAACATGTCACCGGCTCTAAGTGATGTGAAATCACTATAGACTTCTGAGTCCATGACAGAATTGAAAACCAACCTGTTTAATCGGTCTCCTTGATTCTTGCGGTCCCTCAAAAAACTACTGGCCATTTGTCATGGTTTCCCAGAATATTGACGGGTTGGTATCAAAATGACAAGAAATGAGACCATACGCGCCAGAAATTTCTGTGCCACTTGTGGGATCAAATTCAACTTCCCAGTCCTTCATCTTCATATCCAAGAAGGTGAGTTGGGTTTGTTTCATTGCCCATTGTGGAATTAACTTGCAAATTGCCTTGGTTATCTGAATTGAGCTGATAAGTATTGTCGACATCATATCCAACATGATCATTATTGTTTTCAGCCCAGTTATCCACCCTTTCCTCTGTTGGTTTAGTTTTGGGAGGGACTTCTGTCACTTTGTTGTTGTCATTGCCTCAGACATCATTGCATCCTTCATCTTGTAGTCTCCCTGATGTATGTGAACTTTGACTGCCACAGAACAAGCAAAAAAGATTGCTTTTCTGCAATTTCCATTAAAAGACAGAGATGGGAATGATGAATTAGCGCATATTCATTTACAGTGCATAAAGAAGAGAAGTAGGGCGTTCTGTCGACACGACATAAAGATGATTTACAGCTGCACTGCAAATGAAAAACACTGGTAACCTTCCGGTACACTCTCAAAACATCAGAGTGTACAGGGAGGTTACCGGAAGTTTCAAAGTGTCTACCAGTGGGTTACCGGTTTTTTATACATTGTGTATGCCACAGTTACATTTATTATGCTAAATCTTTGAAGCAAAAAATCTTCCAAGTATTTGTGTGGTTCATGACTGACAATTTGCAAATCATACCTGTTGGGTCTAGTTTTGGTGGTGATTCTAGGCTTGGTCTTTGAATTTTGTTGTGAGGACTTATTGGTCCTATTTTTATTTTTGAATACGTTGGTTTCATATATGTTCTGTCACTTTTTAAACACCCTCAGTATAGGAATTAAATATGAATGTTGAGAATTCCCGTCCCACAAGTACGTCATTCACTGGCTAGGTTAGGACCCTAATCTGCCAAATCTCTCAAAAACCATCCAAATAGGAGGTAAGTACAAATTTTGAGAATTCCCATACCAGATGTACGTCATTCACTGGCTAGGCCAAATATTATTTTTAATACCATGATTACTACTATATTCTACATTAATAGTTATGTAAAAGTACTATCAGAAGTGACTGTGCCAAAGAATATAAACACAAGAATTGCACATCTAAAAATTGTATTTATATACAGACAGTGCAATATAGCATGGGACAATACCATACCATACCAACAACAGGGGGGATTGCACCAGCACGAACTGTAGAGAGGGTGCACTCTCACTTCTATCCCTTCACCTCCATTTTTTTCAATTATATTGATACCCCACCATCCCATCACAGGAACCGCCGAGAGTTTGGCATCCCTCTGGCACCGCCATTTAGCCAATAACAATTGGTGGCGGCGGCTCAATTTTTAAGGTGAGTTCTAATGAACTCATCCTTTTTCAATTATTCTACTCAGCGCATGTCAATTTTGTTTCAATTAAATATTTACAGGTCTACCAGTGGAATGGCCGAAACTCAGCCCACAGACTGAGTTTGGCATCCCTCCTACCGCTGCTGTCTAGCCAACAACAATTGGCAGTGGCGAGTATATTATCAAGGTGAGTTCTAATGAACTCGCCCATTTTTACATTTTTTTACTCAGCACACATATTTTTTCCAATTAAATATTTACAGGCCTACCAGTGGAATGGCCGAAACTCAGCCCACAGACTGAGTTTGGTGTCCTACTTACTGCTGCTGTCTGGCCAACAACAATTGTCAGTGGTGGGTATATTGTCAAGGTGAGTTCTTATGAACTCACCCATTTTTTATAACTCAGCACACATATTTTTTTCAATTAAATACTTACAGGCCTACCACGGAAATGGCCGAACCTCAGCCCACAAAACTGAGTTTGGCATCCTGCTTACCGCTGCCATCTAGCCAACAACACTTGACAGCAGCGTGTCAATTTTTAAAGGTTAGTTCTGATGAACTTGCTCTGTTTTCATTCTTATACTCACCACATGTCGTTTTTTTCCTAATTAAATATTTACTGGCCTACTGGTGAAATGGCCAAAACTCAGCGCACGGATTGAGTTAGTCCTCCCGCATGGCCTAGTCAACCACAATTGGCAGCATCGGGTATAATTTCAGGGTGAGTTCTGATGAACTCAACCTTTTCTACCAAGTTTTACTTATCACATATCAATTTTTCCCCAATAAAATATTTACAGGCCTACCACAGAAATGGCCAAAACTCAGCCCACAGACTGAGTTAGCCCTCCTGCCTGGCACCACCATATAACCAAGAACAATTGACAACAGCGGGTATAATTTCAGGGTGAGTTCTGATGAACTCAACTTTTTTAACTATCTTTTACACAGCACAAGTCAATTGTGTTGGATTGATTTACTACAGGCCTACCAATGGAATGGCAAAAACTCGGCCCACAGACTGAGTTAGCCCTCCCGTCTGCACCGTCAAGTAGCAAAGAACAATTGGCAGCAGCGTGTCAATTTTGAAGGTGACTTCTGATGACATTAATCTGTTTTACAAATGTTTTTACCACATCTCATGTTCAATTGAATACTTATACAGGCCTACCACAGGAAAAGCCAAAACTCAGCCCACAGACTGAGTTAGTCCTCCCACTTGGCACTGCCATCTAAGCAATAACAATTGGCAGCGGCGGGTATAATTTCAGTGTGATTTCTGACGAACTCAATCTGTTTACAAATATTTTAATACAGCTAATTTTCAGTTAAATATTTAATTTTGTTCTACCTTAAAGGCCAAAACTCAGCCCAGAGAGTGAGTTTTGCCTCCCGCTCACTTCACTGCCTGTAAGTGCAAGTTCTTCTTTGTGTTTTTAATCATCTTTCAATTGACTTCCAATTAACTTCATTTTATTGTCATTACCTTGCAATAGCATGTTGTAGGTGTGCATGAAAAATCAAGTCTTAGTGTTGGTACGAATGATCCGCAGGAGCGTTTTTTATTTTGGGGCTGAAATTTTGGACTATGTGGCATTGAGGCTCTTTCTTTGGGAGGATGAAGGGGCCGGTCCAGAATTTATTAGGATGTAGTATGTTTAATTATACTAGTAGAGATAAATTGCATGTACTCTGCCCAATCCTACACTATACTGTAGTCTAACAGTATATACCAGACCCAGTAGCCCTGCCTTAAACTCTGGTAACCCTCTGGTAACCCTCTGGTACACCTCTGGTTACCCTCCCGTACACTCCAGTAACGCTCCTGTACACTTCCGGTTATCCTCCTGTTCACTTCAGGTAACTCACCCGTACACTTGCGGTATACCACCGGTCAACATTTTGTAGCTACTAAGTAATGCAGTTATAGCCTCTCCTTAGATTGATATCGGTCTAAGACTTACTGAGAAGTCTGTTTTCCTGTAAAAAATACCAGTTCCTATCGTAATGAGAAATAAATTCAAAGACTGGTTAGCCTGAAATTTCCAGTAACCCACCGGTAGACTCCGGTAACCCTCCGGTACACTTGTGTACTGATTGGTTACTGAAGTGTACTGGGAGGTTATTGGAATATACTACTCCGGGGTGCTCAGGTAATTCCCTGTACACTCAAGTGTGCAGGGAGGTCACCAGTGTTTTTTGTTTGCAGTGTGGGGCATTTGATATTTTCCTCTTGTGCCAAGAGTGCAATCCATTTTGTATCTTGTTCTGCTCATCAAAATTCATTTTGTATTGTGATGGTGTGGCAGGAGGATAAGAGTGAGAGATGCAACTGCATTGTCTTGCTGTTGGGTTTGCCAACTGTCGAGGTATGTTAGCACAATAGAAATGATTCCACTGGGCTAGTGTGTCGTAGCTCTAAAAAGTATGAATTCTTTAAAAAATGTTGTTTAGATGCCACTGTTAGCAAAATTGTAAGCAGTCTCCAGAAGTCCAGAATTGTCCCATTATCTTACTAAAATGTTAGTAAGAAGTGACTAGGAATCCATGACTCCACCCCTTGAGCCAACTGTTTTACCTTGTTTTAGCTATTCTGTAAGTAAAAAAATATAACTTACAGTTTAACTAACAGAAACACTAGTCTTACTAACAATTCATCTGCAGTGGAGGAACATCCATTTGGAGCTCTAATTGGACTGCCCAGCTCATGAGAGATCCAATTGGCCAATCAAAAATTGATTCTATGCGGTCATCAGGTCAACACAGTCACCAATTGGCTGCATCAATAGATCAATTGAGCATATTCAATTCACTCCAATCAGATTGGATTTGTTGATTGGGTCTACAAAGTCCCAGTCTGACTGAAGAAACTTAGTCACTTTTGTCTTTGTTTCATTGTGGAATTATGGTAATCCATTCAAAAAAATAGTCGGATGACCTCATTAATTATGTGACACCAATTTTGAAAGGGTTTATATAGTTAGGACAAGATATAACACCACATGTGTCAGCAAATTCTGTGCCACTTGTGGCATCGAATTCAACTTCCCAACTCCCATCGTTGTCATATCCAAGAAGGCGTCATTGTTGCTGACTCCACTTTCTCCTCTGTTGCACATGTTAGGTTTGCTTCATCCCCCATTGTGGCAATATCTTGCAAATGGCCCCATTGTCTGGAGTCTGGCTGATAAGTATTGTCTATTTCATTCATTATTGTTCTCCACCCTATTTTCCAACCTTTCCTCTGTGGGGTGATTTTCAGGAGGGCTCTTTGTTGCTTTGTTGTTGTCTTTGCCTTGGACACATTTCATCCTTTATCTTGCAGTTTCCCTGATGCATGCAACTTTGACTCCCACAGGACAAGCAAAAGAAGATTGTGTTGTACTGGAAAGATTGTTATCAAGCATTGTGCAGAATTACAGACAGCATCTCACAGTTTTGTCTGCCAGACATGTGAAATAGCCAAGAGGTTTGAACATATTGTCCGGAATATTTGTTGACTCTCATACTTTAACATCCATGGTCTAAGAAAAGGAAGTGGTATACATGCAGCATCCACCACCACTTGTCTTCCTCTCTTTACCTCAGTCGTGGTCCATGGTGAATGGTCCATGGGTAAAATGCTTGATGTGTATTTTCAATTTGCTGCCGGTGGCAACTTTTATCTAGGGCAGCTCTTGAGCCTTAAAGATCCAAATTCCGTTGAGTTTGACATTCTTTATCCCCATTGGCATTATCCTAACAATCCAGTGGTCTCTGGGCTCTTGACCTCAGGTTTAGTAAGATCTTGATAGAGCATGGCAGTAAAACACATGATCCGCAATGTGTTTTGTCTTTTTCGTTTCCCAGCATGGTGCATCATTCTGTTTGGATGCTTGGTGTTTCCTGAGAAGGACCCAAGTCATACTTTTTGAAAACTTCCCATTCTCTCTAGCCCTCTCTTGCAGGAACTGACATGTCATTACTTCACATTAGAGCTCAACAACCATACTGCCACAGTGACAGGAATTCCACAACATATTGCACGTATACGCAAGATAACCATGGTCGAAGGCTGATGTGATGATATCAAGACTGCAGTCACAATTTCAAGTCAGAGTTGAGGGATGCTACTTCTCAGGCAATTGATGACAAAGTCCAGGACAGTGGGGGCATTAATGACTCAACCAGTTCGGATGTGCTACTCTACCTGGAAACTGGAAGGTTGTAAATCAGATTAATGCAACTTCTGCACCAGTTGTTGAGAGTTCAGATCAGGTTTTATACTGAGGTAAGTATTGGTGTGTTCCCCAAAGTTTCCAGTTTCCTCGTGAGTTGAACAGGTTGAATGGGTGGAGAATGTGGCTTTGTGGGATAGTGGTGGCAAGGAACAATGTGGCATACAAAATCAAACCATTTTGTTCTTTTCGGGGCGTCGCCTTTGCTGAGGAGGCAGTTGAGAGGGCTTTAAGACCAAGTGGAAGCCCATTTTTAAACTGATGGAGCAGTGACCTGGATTGGAAGTTCCAGCACAAGTTGATGAGGTATTTGTTCAATCATCCTTAATTGCTGCACTGAGGTTTTGAAGACAAGGGTTGGGTATGTTCGGAGAAGGGCAATGGATGCTGGAATGCTTTCAGGTTATGCCATAGGGACTTGGAGTACGTCTGCAAAGTGGAGTGAGATTGAAAAGCATGGCACAGCACATGACACAACAATTCTTCCACAGGCAACAGCAAGGAATCAGGCAGACAAGAGGAGGTGGATGTTCACTGTTGATGGGGATGCTCAACCAAATGGCAGAATTAGACTGAATAAGGTATCTAGGGCCACACAGCTGCGTAATCTGGTGAGAGAGGCAGCAGCAGATGCTTTTGAGGGTGCATTTGGTGTAAAGTGAGTGTGAGTATGGTTTTTTACAACTGCTGCATCAAATTGCACCCCCCCCTTTCAGAGGTTAAGGGTTAGGTTGGCCACAGGCTCACTTGAACATGGTAGGATAGATTTTTCACAAAGATTTTTTCACTAGTAGATACTGATGACCTTGAGCCTGAACCTAGAAAGTGTTGGCATTATTGTTACATTTTGATTTTTTATAGGTAATATCAAGATTTTTCACGAAAAATCTTAGTTTATCAGCAACCTAGGTTTTGTTCTTCTTCTTTTCTCCCCCATGAGACACTTTTAAAGACATTTTTTGGAAACACACTTATTTTTCATATTAGCTGTAAATAAATTGTTTTATTGCTAGACACGCATGGGTAGTCATGATCTTTGCATGGGCACTTACCTTTAAATATATATCTAAATCTAACTTTTGGTCTGCTTAGGTAATATTGTTGCTTTTATCTGTGGTCACCTTCTAAGATTTGATTTTTGCATTCAATGGTACTTCTCAACTGTACAACATGGTGATACCTTGAATCGGGCAAGTGATTCTCTTCCATGACTCCTAAAAATGTATTCACGATGCACAAGAGGTCTATTTCAGCTTAAAATGACCACATGGTTGAGCTTGTGGGTGCACCCAATGGATTTCCAAGAATTTCAAGCATTACCACTAATAGTACAATACACTCAAGTAAATTATTTAATCGGAAAGTGCCTACTGTTTTTGCACTCGTGCGTGCATAGTGCTGAAGTAAATTATTTTGCGCAAAGCGCATACTACAAAAGTCATACTCATGCGTTGTGCACTAACTGGCTTCCACTGTTATCTTTTTTTAACAAAAAGACTTCTTACAGTTTGGAGGCTCCCACCGCTGCAAAAAATCTTGCAGCTGCTGCTTGTAATCTTGGATGTTTTTATAATGACAGAAATATGACTTTGCGCCAGTACAGATCATAACACCGCATGGACATAATGCTCTGACTTCCACCTGTTGTATAACAGAGACTATACAATCTCATCCCGAGCCTTCTTGAAGCAACACTTCAACCATCCATGGTACCCTAAACCCCGTCGAGGTCAGGATGACAAGTCGCTGTCATACCCCTCTACTCTTCCAACATAGCCCAAGTTAGCAATTTGATTTTTTCCAGTTCATTTCTATTTTGGATCTTCACAAGAATCCTCTTAGTAAACTGCAAGTATTTTGCAACTGGTGACATTGTCATCCCAAACAACAACCTCAACACCATCAACGCCCCCTTGTATGACTCCACTCCAGAACAAGACTCAGACAATCCACTGGATTCAACATTATAGGTTGCCCCTTTGTCAGGATAACTTTCCGAACAATATACCCATCCTCATCAATGTAGGGTAAGAAATGATCATAAATAGGAGCAAAAACGTTCACGAGGTAGTGAAATGACACCATATCAAGACCTGTGAGAGTTATCATGGCCTGGTTCTCTCACGACATAAAAACACGACACCATGGAGACCCGCTGATGCTTAACAAAGAACCCCGTGGAATACTACACTGATGAATGATTTTTTCAATGACTTCCTGTTGACAGCAAAAACCTTACAATTTTGCAAGTACATGAATGACAGCGGTTCTCAAATTGCGGCATACTTCAACATGGGAACACAAGAAAACTAGAATGTCATGAATTGTGCCTTTCATTTCTTGTGCGCAAACAGAGGGATGCTGCGTGTGTCTTGTTTAGCACAAAGGGTTAGTTGATGGCGGCACTACTATTGAAGAAATCAACTAAGAGTGCTTATGCCCATGGCAGGAAACCCTCAAAAATAGGCTAGGATTTTGGTTTAGGACACTTCAGTCCCATTGGATGGGGTGCGGACCCCATCCCAAGGGATTGAGAACTAGATCAAGTTTAGGTTACTGCTAGATGAGAAAAATGCGGAAAAAAGGAAAGGTATCAAGTTTTTTCTTGAAAAATCTTAAGTTGTCAGCAACCGGGATATGTGTTCTTCTTCTTCTTCTTCTTCTTCTTCTTCTTCTTCTTCTCCTCCTCCAGGAGACACTTTTTTAACTATTGAATATTATGGGTAAAGAAATTTGCAAACTAATACAATTTACCTGAAAATAAATTATTCTCATATTCAAAATGCATGGGTAGTCACGTTCTTTTCATCTGTGCTTACCTATAAACAAATATCTAAAACTATCTTCTTATCTGTGTAGGTAATAGTGTTTGTTTTTCTTGTGGTTACCTTCTAAGATATTGACTTTTGCATTCAATGGTACTTCTTGATTGTACAATATTGTGTTACCTTGAATTGGCACTCGAAAATGTAATCGTCACCATCAAGAGGTCTATGTCAGATTAAAATGACCGTATGACCCCCTGACGTTCTTGTTGACTAAGTTGAAATGTGACTCCGAAGAGGCTTTGGTACAATGCATTTCTCTCGTTATCTGTAAGGAGTGCATGCTGATCGATTCAAGCTTGGACCAACACATTTTCAAAAATTTCAAGCAGTACTGGAGTAAACTTAATTGGAGAATGCCTCTACACGAGCAACAGACATTGCAGACATTATTTTAGGAACAAAGCGTCCGCAATCAGAATAGGCCTTGGGAATATTGGATATGCACTGTCGTGGCTTAATATGGCCTCAGAGCGAACCATATGAACACGTTTAAAAGGCATGGAGGAGAGTTGTGTTTCAGTGTGGGAAAAAGCATTGGGAGATACCTGGGCAAAGAGAGAACAACCACGAATCATTTCAAATTCACCACAAAAAAGATAAGGCAAACATCTTCGTCACAAAGGACATAAATCCAGTCCTATCACACTAAAACAATCTCAAACCAAGAATGACCCCATAAAAAGATCAATGCCACACCAATAATGGTGGTATATCAAGATCAATGCCGCAAAAAAACACCATACACCAATAGAACTATGACACCACAAAGGATGCAAAGACATGCCACACAAGAATTGATGTCACATGGATCGAGCGTGGTCAAAAATGCATGCCGTACGGACAAAAAGCAATTTTGTATTGCCTGAAAAGCACTCACATGCTAGTGCCATTAAAACTGCATACATCAGAAGAATGTGATATTGTGTTGGGAAATACAAAATGACTGCTCTCAAACCTGATGCCTAGTTAGATATAATATAAATGAACCGGTGTAACCTTTGATAGTCCTTCTGCCACCTCAAAGTATCTTTTAGGTCCTTTGCCACATTTCTATTATCCACATTTGCAATAGGACATTTGATAGTGCTGCCATTTACCACCACATCATAATAATAAGACGGCAAAATACAAAAAGAGCACTCTTGGTCTGTCTGTCATCTGTGTGATGGACGAAATGATGTCACAGTTGGAGTTATAAAATATTCACCACCTTACATTGATTGAAAGATCTTTTTCCAAGCTTTTGAACTGTGTCTTATTTTGTTCATTTGAACAGTCTTTTGAGAGTTATTGTGAGTTGAATGCAGCAGATTGGATCAATCCAGTCCATCCATTCTTGTAGAAAATTGGTATGCTCCTACGTCACAACAATAGACATTCTTTTTTTAATTTACTCGAAATCAGTTTTTTGGAATCCACTGTCTGGCCGGCTGGGTATCATGATACCTCTAAGATACATAGTGCTACTATTGTATATAGCCCTCTTTGATGCTAAAAGGTTACCTTGTAAACTTTTTCTACCCTCAATTTAAGGCCTATTTCATCATAGGCCCATGTAATCATAAGATGGCTCATACATGTCCCTCTATGAAAAAAATACTGGAGATATAATTGTGCCAGTATGCAAAGCTACTATTACCGCTCACAATCCTATTACTCTACCTTGTAAGCGGCTTATAAGTCACACAATGTCTAAAGATACATTTGAGTGTTACTCATAGTCTATCCAAAGCGAGTAATTTAAACGCGGTGATAAATTATTGGTATCTCCACAACTTACTCTATTGCATCAAGGTAGCAAAATTATTGCACCCCTCCTGTCTTTTTCCAGCCTTTCTCATCCATTGTCCACCTGAACGCCATGTACACAAGTTGTGTGGTAACTTTGAACAACAAAGGATGTTTTTCAGCAACAACCTGCAGCCATGGAATGCAAAGGAAAATGGTGGTTTTGGTTTCATTTGAGTGGATTGAATACCAGAGAAGCACAAATGTCTGTGAGAGTTGCCCAGTGTTACTTCTTCACCACTGTTACCCATAATCCAGCTTACATTGTAGTATGGTACATGCCACACCACAACTAGATAGATCTATGCATCTCCACATGGTATAGTGATGCAGCAACAAGTTGACCACATAGTTTTCTTTTTATGAACACTAGTATATCATCAAATTTTGAAGCTATGCCCTTGCTTTCAATAGTACTGCATTTTGATGTACTAACCAAAACTTCTTGTAGATTCCCAATTCACAAAGCTCCAAAAGTGGCTTCAAATGGTAGATTGTAACAATAACACATTTTGGTACCTCTTTTTACGAATGTTTGCACTCTACTATATGTTGCAGGTTTGAGATATTTTTGGTCAGTTTTGGTCAGTTTCCCCCAAATGGTCAGTGAATTTACAAGACTATAACTTATTAATTGACTCCAAAGTACTATCCTTTTCAGTAAAAAATCATTGTTACTATAATTATTTCTCAATTGACATAAAACATACATCTTGGGGGTCAAAAAAACCACTGCAAGGTCATTCTGCGTCATGGAAAAACCCTAGAAGACATCTGATCCACGCAATTATGCACATAACAATGTCACAAACATACCACGAAGTGCGTGAGCAAAGAAATACCAATGTTATATACATATAATATCTGAAGAAAAAATGAATATGACACATCTCTGAAACAGTCTTATCTGAGGGGGGGGGCATCTTGCCTGGCCGATTTACCCTTGAAAATGAGATCTGAAATCCGCCGTTATGTACATAACGACGTCACAAATATACCATGTAGTGTGGGATGAAAAAGGTTTGCCAATGTTATATACAACAACATTGCCAAAAACAATCTTTTTCCTAACTAGTCTCACCTGTTGTTCTGCAAGGTTATTTACATAACCAAATTGTTACGAAAATAACACTCTCTGAGTTCCATCAATTTTCTTGTGCTCTTCTTTTTTTTGCATGTGACTACATAACAAATCGATTTCCTGCAAACAGAGGGTTTCATTCTATGCAAAAACACACGACCACGTAAAAATACTTACCATACCACCTCTCAAACAGGTTGATGGTGAAGTCAAATATGTTATATACATCAGACTGACATAAACATACCTTCGTGATGTAATTTCAAAATGGGGGAGTGGGAAAGATCGACACAGTCAGTAATGGCTCATGTTATCAAGATTTTTTCAAAATCTTAGTTGTGTTGGAAACTTAGTCGTTTTCTCCTTCTTCTCCTTCTTCTCCTTCTTCTCCTTCTTCTCCTTCTTCTCCTTCTTCTCCTTCTTCTCCTTCTCCTCCTTCTCCTCCTTCTTCTCCTTCTTCTCCTTCTTCTCCTTCTTCTCCTTCTTCTCCTTCTCCTCCTTCTCCTCCTTCTCCTCCTTCTCCTCCTTCTCCTCCTTCTCCTCCTTCTCCTCCTTCTCCTCCTTCTCCTCCTTCTCCTCCTTCTCCTCCTCCTCCTCCTCCTCCTCCTCCTCCTCCTCCTCCTCCTCCTCCTCCTCCTCCTCCTCCTCCTCCTCCTTCTTCTTCTTCTTCTTCTTCTTCTTCTTCTTCTTCTTCTTCTTCTTCTTCTTCTTCTTCTTCTTCTTCTTCTTCTTCTTCTTCAGTGAGACAGTTTGTTTGCTTTTTGCCAAAACAGGTACTGACCATGAAGTTGATGTGAACTTACCTGTAAATTCATTTTTCACTTGGACTTACATGGGTAGTCATGATGTTTTAATATCTGTCTACCTTTAAAGTTATATCTTTTTGTATAACTTATGACATTATTTTCAAGAATGTTTCTGTAATCTTGAAGGGAACATTAGTCACAAATTATCATTTTAATCATACAACAATGGTTCTGTAAACTTGAAGGGAACATTATCGTGTCACAAAAGAGTGTCTATAGTACTTTGTCTAATAAGAATGATTTTGTAAACTAAAAAAGGGTGCATACTTTTAAAATGGGCGCGATCGCGAGCGCAGCGCGCGTGAAGCGCGTGAGGCGCTCGCACCCATTTGCAACTACTATAGTACCTTATGGCAGTGGTTATATGGAGCCCCCTGGGTTCGTCTGACGAAACCAAGTTAGTTAGGTGTTTCGTCTGGCGAAGCGGATCGGTATGTTCAAATACAGGCGTGAATATAAGATAAAAGGTATCCCATTTTGCTTCCAATCTGACCGGAGATCGTTTTAACTAAACTTACGAAATAACATTTTTTATCTATATATTTAAAAAACACTGAGCTTTCCAGGTGTGCTAAGGCTATGCGGTAAAGGTTGACATTGCATCACCCTGGACAGGGGTTCAATTCCCCTTTTGTCATTTTACAGTTGCATGGTTTCGTCTTACGAAACCATGTTTACTAGTGTAAGCATGCAAATTTTTCATTTCTCTAAGACTTTCGATTTGTCTTACAAAGCCATGTTTACTAGTGTAAGCATGCAAATTTTTATTTCTGTAAGACTTTTGATTTAGTCTTACGAAACCATGTTTACTAGTGTAAGCATGAAATTTTTTTTATTTCTCTAAGACTTTTTGGTGATTTCGTCTGACGAAATGTGTTTTCGATTTGAATTTGTTTTTTAATCTAGTGGATACCTTTTCTTGAAAATGGTGTCAGTTGGACATCTAACTGACACCTAACTGACAAAAATGCTTCGTCTGGCGAAGTGGTTTGTTTCGTCTGACAAACCCAGGGGGCTCCATATAACCGACCCCTATGAATTCGCGAAGTGCGCGAGGCGCTCGCGCCCATTTGCAACTACTATAGTACCTTATAGTACATATGAATTAAGCGTAGAAAAGTGGCATACTACTACAAGCACTTTATTTCAAAAGTACGTCTTCCTCTGTCTCTACAAATCGTATTCTGTCCAGCAAGCTACAAAAAATCTTGCAGTGGCTGCTGGTAATATATATCAAATCGACATGAACATACCTTCATGTTATTGTAGCATAGTGGAGCGAACATAGACAAAGATTGACCTAGTCAGCACAAAAATGATATTATATATATAACAAGCGCAATACATAACAAACATACCTATGCAAATGAGTTATGTACATAACAAATCGATTTTGTGCAAACAAAGGAGCACACAAGACCACATAAAAATACTTTCCATACCACCTCTCAAACAGGTGGATGGTGAAGTTAAATATGTTATATACATCAAACTGACATAAATATACCTTCGTGATGTAATTTTAAAATGGGGGAGTGGGAAAGATCGACACAGTCAGTAATGGCTCATGTTATATATGTTGGGTACCAAATTGGCACAGGTCCCGTGCCGGAACTGGGCGCGATTTTTCGCCCGTGCGGAACTGGGACCTCGACAGCCCGTTTTGGCACTGGGCCAAAAAACACCAATTGAGTGACGATTCGGGGCGCATAATCAGTTGAAGTAGAATGATAGGGGTACCCGAACACGAAAATTCTGACATGCTGTTCCGACCTAAGTAGATAGGCCATCTGCTCCCTTCGACTTTCCGCCATCACGTGGCCATCAAGTGGATCTTTCGCATCCACCGCATTGCCATCACGTGCATCTTGCACATCATCCAACGCACCCACGCGAACTGCGATCCAACGCACTACACAGTAATTGCATTATTTATACTATTGTTGTGTCATAAGGAAAAAATCATGTTACTACATTAGTGCCGATTTGGGATTTCCCAAATTGGCACTGGATTGACAGTGCTAAAACACTGTCGAATTTCAAACTACATACTTAAGTACCCTCTTCAGTGCCAAAGTGGGGCGCCCCAAAATGGCACTAGTGTCGAAATGGGGTGCCCCAATGAGGCACTGGTGCCAAGAGGGGCCAGTACCAATTCGGGGTTTCAAGAAAAAGTCCAGTTCCGCACGGGCGTCCAGTTCGCACGGGCGCCCAGTTCCAGCACGGGCGCGAAAAATCGAAAAACGCCCGTGCCGTACGGTGCCAAAGCGGGGCTGTCGAGGTCCCAGTTCGGCGCGGGCGAAAAATCGCGCCCAGTTCCGGCACGGGACCTGTGCCAATTTGGTACCCAACATATATGTCAAATCGACATGAACATACCTTCATGTTATTGTAGCATATTGGGGTGAACATAGACAAAGATTGACCTAGTCAGCACAAAAATGATTTTATTTATGTTGGGCCCCAAAAAGGCACCGGCCCCGTGCTGGAACTGGGACCGCATTTTTGCCCTGTGCTGGAACTAGGACGCCGACAGCCCCGTTGTGGCACCGTGCCACAACGGGGCACCCCGTGCTGGAACTGGGACCAAAAATGTGATTTCGACATGTCCCGTGCTGGAACCCGGCGCCCCGTGCTGGAACTGGACGCCCTGTGCTGGAACTGGACTTTCGTCTTGAAACCCCGAATTGGCACTGGCCCCGTTGTGGCACCAGAGCCACCATGGGGCGCCCCAAACCGGCACTGGTGCCAGTTTGGGGTGCCCCGAATTGTCACTGATGATGGTACATAAGTATGTAGTTTGAAATCGGATTGTCCTTATGCACTGTAGATGCAGTGCCATTTTGGGACGTCCCAATGTGGCACTAATGTAGTGACAATATGTTTTCCTTATGAGACAACAAAAACATTGTCTAACCTTAGAAAACACTGCTTAGAAAACACTTAATTCAATACTAAAGAAATTATCCATTGTTGCCTATTCCTTGTTAATGCAGTTCTTGTTGATGCCCCCGTGACACTTTGAATTGCATAACAATCCAGCTTTAAAACATGAGCACCTAGCAGTACGACAAGTCCCAGCCTTGCAACCACACCCAAGATGCTTCCCTTGCCCACCAACCATTGAAACAGATGCCGCCGCTTTCCTCTCCTTAATTCTCGGCAAACCTGTCCATTCATCTAAAACACTATCCAATCCCAGGAGCTTGGTGTTGGATGCCACAGATGTCATGTAGCTGGGATGATATAATGTGTCCAAGACACCCGCTTTACACACCACGCGATACGTTGCACAAGAATTGTCTTTGGTTTTATCCACTTCCACAACAACCAGCGTCAATGTCTTACCTTCAGCCTTGGTTGTGTCCACATCATGCAGTGGAACTTGAACAATACTGCCTACAGCAAAATGCACATCTTTGTCCAATAATGCCTTTCTCTTCATTGTCCTACCCTGCTGTGATAGTGATTGAAAAGCAGCATTGTGTAGACTCTTGCGCCTTGGAGACTCCATCAGTTCACTCTCTCTTACTTCCGCCTCTGCCTTTCTCTGTTTGTCAGCTAACACAGCATCATTGTAATCTTGGACAGTTGGAGCTCTAAACCATTTGCCCCATTTATCAATGACACCTTTTTCTCCCCTGTGGAGCACTATTTCCAACACACTCTCACCATACTCGTCCAACAGCTCCCACATTGTTTTCCTCACTCTCCTCAGAATGACTCGTCTCCAGGGATCTGACAAGTCGCTTGCCTTGTCCATAACTGCGAAGCAACTGCGGATGTTGGCATTCTCAAGAGTGACAGAATTTGTTGGCCATGTCATTTTTAGGAGAAGTGACAGCCATGGGTGGCGGACATCTCCTATGTACTTGGACTGCTCAGGAAGAACATTGGGTAAGAAATCTTGTTCACCAGCAGTCAACAATCTCACCGTAGATGGTGCCTTCAGAGGTGTTGTGGCATCCAATTCCTCAGGTGGGCTTTTCAGATTCCCGACAGATGCATTATTTGTATGCTGCTTGTTAGTGGAGCAACCCCCAGTCATCATGAGGTAACTATTCATATCAAATTCACATGAGATGGCAAGCTAAGGAACAATGCTCCGCACTGAAAACCCAGTCCCTTCCAACCAAAGTAACTCCCTTTCGGAGAATTCACAGTTACCTTTCAAATGAACTTTGAAATCAGTTCTTCAGTCCTATCGGAAGTGAAACCAAGAGAGGTAAATGCTGGTCGTGACAATTGGCTACTGCCTTGGGGGCCTGTAGTTGTAACCAACTGATTTCCAGTGGTGGTAACACCAGAGGAAGGAGGATTATTGTCACCACTGTCAACAGCTCCCGTCTTTCTAACCAACTCAGGAGAATCAGATTTCCTTGCACTCATGGGAAGAGTGGCATGCTCCGAAGGAACACCTGGCTCTAGCCCCAAACACCGATTCACATCCATCTCTGTGGCCAAATTAGCGAGCATATGTGGGGCAATGGGCAAATTGGAAATTCCTACCTGTGGATGTTGACCAAACATCAGATGGTATGGTGTCCTGTTCCCTATCCCTCAATGAATTTGAGTGTTGCATCTCCACTGGATGAATGGTAACGACTGCGCCCAGTGTTTTGATTTGTTTGCGTGCATCCAGTTGCTGATCTTCTCCTCCACAGTCCTGTTCCTTCTCTCTATTCCACCATTGGACTCAGAGTGACGTGGCTTCCCGGTTGTCTTTATCTCTGATATAACGCCACTACAGAACTAATGGAACGAACACCATGAAATGTTAATGGCACTGCGATTAAAATTGATGTCAAGATTAAAATTAACAACATACCTCTTCATCCAACTGAACATGTCGAGACTTGGATGCTCCATGGCAGAACTCTTTACCATTATCCCCTTGGAGGATGGAGGGACGACCAAATATGCAAAAGATTTGGATTAGTTCTATCGCCACAGCTCGGTGTGTCCTGGATGTCAAAGGGCGCAATTGGCAGAATTTGATGCCATGATGCTGGTAGTCTAGGACATATTGGAAGGGCCCATCACGCATACTCTGGTAGTCAATGAGGTCAATCTGAGCTCTGACATTCATACCAAGGGTGAGCAAAGGTTGATGTCCAGCTTTTGCCTTCTTCCGAGGCCTTGACCTAATGGAAACAGGGCAAAACTTGGGGAACATCTCACAAACCCAGAGAGGGATGCTCTTCCCATATTTCGCTGTAGCACGCTTGAATAAAGTCTTCGCCTTGGGATGGTCATTACCAGCATCCAATTCATGGATTTGCCTAAGGACATCAAAGAGCTTGCTGTAACTCACCACCTTTTGGCAGGTATCCAAGGCTTCTCCCTCACCCTGCTTGAAGATCAGGATGTTGCTAGTGTCGACAGTCCTGATGGCATACTTCTTGACCCATTTGTACCCCACTTTGTTGGGGATTTTTCTTAGAAGTTTGAGGCGTTCTTCCTCACCCACATCTTGAATTGCCAGCATCAGCTCGTAGATCTGATCAAACAATGCATCACAGATGATATGAGCATGCTTGTTCATCTTCAACATAGAGAATATCTTGTCGTCTACTGCTTTGTAGAACTCTGCCTTCCTGGCAGATAGAGAAGCAGCGTCTTCATCACCGGAGACCTCTTCACCTTCTGGACTGGTGGAGAGTTCCTCATGTGGAAAGGTTTCCTCCGAATCCTCCAGCTCTGCATCTTGACATAACTCAACAAACTCGTCTCCTTGTGAATCAAGTTGATCATCCTCCTCCTCATCATCTTGAAGCTCCACCGTAGTTGTCGAGCTAATCGGGGTCCTCCGTATAAAGGAGTGCTCCAACTTCACGCGTAAAGTGGTAGGGTATGGTAGTAGTTAACAGATAATAATTATTTGTCAAAGTAATTATAAGTAGTTATTACTTATGTAATATTATTATAATTAATATTAGACACGACTGCTTAGAAAGGCACCAAGAGGAATGGATACCATCTACATCTAATATAGCAACACTAATTTAATATCTATTATGCAGAATTTGAATCTAAACAGATTACTAGTTTCGCTAAAATAGATTCTCAAAATTTGTGAGATCTAGGGTGTATGATTTAGAAAAATCACATCTCTAGAAAAGAATTTATTATCTAACTTCAAAAATCTATTTCTAATGTAGAAAATCTACCTATGATTTCACGTCCTAGGCATGTATCAGATTCGATCTATTCTTTTTTAAAATCGATCTAATAGGGAATAGTTCTTCTCACGAAAGTCTTGATTTCGTCATTAAGGCCTAAATAAAATACTAACCTATCCATGTCGCCAAATATATTGGGGATTGGTTTTCTTTTGGAGAATTAGTTTTCTTTTGGCATTTACCAATCTTCGTACTATTCCTGCGTAAAAATGAAATGGTATCCGGTTTTCTTTTTTGAGATTGGCTTTTCTTTTGGAGATTGGCTTTTCAGTTCACCATTAAAGGTAATTAAAAGCCGGTCCCGTGCTTGTTCACGTATGTCATCGCCAGTTTGTCGCCACGTCACACGAATGTGCTGGTAACCTCATGAGAACCATCCTAGCCACGAACCGTTGGATGACGCAGTATTGTATTGGAAGACCTGTGAATGACTTTGGCGGAAACACGAATCATGTACTTCATGATATAAGTATTAATATATGAATAATATATATTATTGCCTGTTTCTCCTAGTACGATGTACACTCTACCTATGTGTTCTTGTGAATCTCTAGATACCTCTAATATCATACCATAATATACCATAGTGTATTGTATAAGTAATGCGGTGCACGCCGCGAGAAATGAGTATTGTATATGGTATGGTACGTATGATTGTTTGCGCACATATCATACCCTATGGTACCTACTAGTTTCATGGAATAGAATCATATGTTATGTATGTCGGCATCTATTATTATTTCCTATCTACAAACACAAGAAAAAATATATAATCTCTCTCTCTGTTTTATGGAAACAACCTAATCACCTAAAAAATAAACGTAGTTCCCTTAACCCCGACAGAACGGGTCTGTGACAACTGCTCAACCGTAAAACATGCAGCACCGCAAAAAAAGTCACACCAAGCACATTCACACGTCTACTCTACCAAAAAGCCGTCCCTTCAAGATGTGATCATGGTGGTATTGCATCATCATGATCCGGTCATGCCAACACAATCGTTTTGCTCATGGTCGGTCGTTCTAATTGGCCTGATATTTGCATGGTGGTGGAAGCAGTCCTGGAGCAGCCTGCCTGCGTGGGTACAATACCATACCATACACAAAAAATTTAGCGACGTGGCACAAATAAGTGAGCAACCAAGGGATATTTTAAAATGTGTGTACGAAAAATTGCATTTTTGTTTATCAAAAACCTTGATTACTATATATATAAAGAAATATAGATGTCATTTTTAATATTCATGTATGAATGTGAATATGCACACCCCTTGATTATGTATATAACAATTTGAATACTTTCAGGCTGGCTGTTAGCCGGCATGCAAGAAAGGTGAGTTTAAATGATATACAGACATAAATAAAAAATATGTTAACAAATTCGTTAAATTCATTCAAAAATTTGTGTTCACTATTGCCCTCTCCTACTGACCAGGATACATAACCCATTAGTTTATTCAGACATGAATAAAAATGTATGTTATTGCCATTGTAGTATGCGTTTCAAAACAGTACAGCTGTGCACGAGACCTGAACGACATACAGTAGACACGGTATTAATTTTACGAACCCATGACACGCGCACTATAAATGTCGAAAACGGACCCGTGTCTTGTTTATTTTTCTGTCAAACTTAGAACGAAGATCTCAAAATTCGCGATCGCACTGCCACAACAATCACAATAAATACTATTATTCTAGATTGTTGAAAATTCGCGACCGCACTGCCACTGCAATCACAATAATTTCTAGATTATTGCTGACACGTATTCTTTGACAGTTTCAATATTTGCCTTTACTCTTATCTCCAATCTAAGGATACTAGGGTATTGCGTATGCGTTTGATAAAATCCCACCAGCAACGCCCTCCCTTAGTTGGTACCCACCTTCCAAACCGAACATAAGTGCAGGTTTCGTTGAGGCTGATTTGTCAATGTGATGAAGCAGACTTTTTGTCATTTCACCATAGTCTGTTGCAACCAAGTTGACACTCGCTAATTCATCACTATCCAAAGCATCATATCCAGCAAAAACAGTGACAAGATCAGGCTCCCATTCGAATGACGTTGAAATGAAAGGATACTTTGTAAATATCTCTCGATAACCGCAATGCCATGTGCTCTGTTGAGACATACGATCCTCTAATGCGTCTATCCGTTCATCCAACACCTCCCAGTGAGGCAATATTTGTATGGAGTCTAAAGTAACTTGAAAGGGCCGTAAAAGAGAGTTGGCAGCCAGAAGAGAAGAGGTTCGACATTCGGCACCCCGTATACTCGTGCGATCTTATTGTTGACATCCGTCGCCACAAACGAATGAATTGGGGTATGATTGATAGTGCAACACCATAATAGAGCGATCAGGTGTAATCGTGGCGACGCATGTTTTTCTAACTAATTTATTTCAGCGGCATGATGTAGGTCAGTTTTTTGTCAGCTAGTGTGGGGCGAGCGAGTAGTAATGGGCCCCAATCTTGCTTAAATTGGTGAGTTTATTGGTGGACGAGCGAGTTGCGATGAGGACAAATGTTGCCTTGATTGTGAAAAGAAGCGTGATGTTGATTAGTTTTTTGGGTGGGGTTTGTTGGGGGGCGGGGGGGGTGGGGGGGGGCGCCCCCCCCCCCGGGGAAAAAGGGGGCACCCGGGCCGCCCCCCCCCCCCGCCCTGTCTTTTTTTTTTGGGTTTGTGGTAAATATATTATGAATATATCTGAATTGGGCGCTACCCTCAGAACTACCACGATTTACCTACTAAGTGTAGAAAACGTCTTAAATAAAAACAAGTAAATACTAAAGAATTTAAAGGTCTAAGTAAAAATGAATATGTCTAGAGAGATGAAAATTTTTCGCAAAGACATTTTTACTTAGATGGAAGATATTAACAAATTTAAGTAGTAGAATGCTAGCAACACAATAAACCATGACATTTTTATCTAGAAATGAAGCTAGTAATTAACCCTCCAAGTGAGATTTGTCTTTAAATGTCAAAATGGTGTATAAGAAACTGTATAGTACCTCAACACATTTTTATTACTATTACGCACACAGATCACGTATTCACACATTCATCACTATCATCAATTCATTACATCACTATACATTTTTACCCCAGGGCCACCCTCATTTATGTGTCTGATCCTTGGAAGGCAAATGTACCATCCTTTGGGGTTATGAGTACAAACTGTTTTGCTCACAACTTAGCTACGCTGCACTTGTGAACCTCAAGACATTTTTATTATTAAGCTTTGTCTTTGTGTACTTCAAGACGTTTTTATTGCTAGGCTATACTTGTGTACCTCAAGACATTTTCAATACTACTACTACACATAGGTCACATAATCACGCATTCATCACTACCATCTATTCATTTTATCATATTTTAAAATTAATATGAACATATTATGAAAATATTATACCACTTACTGGACTACCGAGATTTACCTCCTAAGCGTGAATGTATAGCTATGTCAAAGTGTAAAAATGTTTCAATATTGAAAGGTCTAACAAAATCAAATAAAGCTAGTGTCTAAGTAATCTCACGAAAATCACTAAGACTTAAATAATCATAAAAAATTCACGGAAGACATAATTACAACACACAATCAAGTAACAACGAATTTCAATGTTATGCACTTCTAACTCTCAAATGTGGATGCCCTCCTGTCTTCTTATCAACCATCATAGCATTACTTATTTTTGTAACAGATAAATTGCTTCCATCCACATCATAAACCTTATCACAAGCCCGTTCTGCTGTGAATCCTGCTCTCACCAACTCAGCAACTTTGCTCCAAAAGACATTCCTGCGATAGTACCGATACTTGTCCTTACCTCTCTCTTGAGCAGTAAAGTCCTTAGCAGCCTTGCATCCACGGAATCCAATCTCATATTCAAGCCACAAGTCATGCAAACTCTTGGGACACTTAGTGAGCTTCGCAACAAGATTACGTGGCGGAGGAGGCAGATCAACCAAAACCAACTCCTGTTGAGAATTCTGCCCCGAGATAGCTCCCACAGAAGGGACAGTACGATCTCCAGGAGTCCTTGCTTTCATCGGATAAGCTGGCCTGTAGGATAGACTAGAGAGGTTGTTACTCATTCGAGCGATTTGGCGTTTCAAGATGCCAAGTTGGCGGTCAGCCTCAGCTCGTGCATCGGTGAGCTCGCGGCGCAAATGTAATATTTGGGAAGATAAGAGACGTACCTCCTGGTTGCAAACAGCAAGGCTCCTGCAAACATCGCCAACGTATCCTTCATCATCTTCGAGAATGTCCATCATCACTTCACTATCATGACCGCTGACAACTACTGGCACCCTCTTGACTGGATTCATCCCTCTTCTAAACCATTCCTCCCCCAAGATCATGTAAGCCTGCATAATTTGAACTCTCCGTGCTTGGGGAAAACAATCATCTCCACTCCTGTCAAACAACCTCCACAGCATGGCACGACCTAAAACCTTACAGACTTGGCTGTCGATGCCGTGAGCAACAATGTTTGGCATGACATGTTCCAATATCCACTCACTTATTATACCGGAAAGGGGATCAACCATGTAGGCAACAACACCACCTTTGCAAAGGGCAGAAGCCACCTTGGCATCAACCCATGGGATATTGGTATCAGCATAGGTTTCATGCTGGCGGCCCCTGTTCTTCCAGCGGCCTCGGTAGTCCGAATCATCCTGAGAAGAAAAAAGTTCTGAGTGCATTGTCCACAAGAATGACAAACACTAAATAATCATCTTACCTTGCTGCAGCCATTTCCTTGAGCAAAGGTCACAGCAAACTTCCTTGTGCTGTGAGTCCCAAGAAGTCCAACAGTAGCAACAGAAAACTCGGTTCCTCCCAATACTTCATTTAGAACCCGGCGTAGAGTCTCCTTGATTCTAATTGGGTCATCCAAACCCTCATAGCCAAAGATGAAGGCATTCTGGCCAGGGTTCAACTCATAATGGTACTCTAGCCAGAGTGCCATGTTTGAGAGTGGGTCGAATCTGGTGTCCAGTGTCCATTGAACAAAATAAGACTTGCTGGTGTGCATCTCTCCCGTCAGTCACATTTTTTGACCAGGGAAGCCTAGCTGTGATGACATAGTCCGGAAAGGGAGGATAAGCCTTCAGGTCAGCCTCTTGAAACTTTCCTGCATTGTCAACTCTTCCAATCATGCTGAATTGGAAAGTAAAAAAGGCAGCCCCACAGAGACCAAGCTCCAGAGGCACTCAATGATGCTCTCATATTCCTTGGGAGTGAGTGGCCTGCGTACCTTGAAGGCAACTCCACGGCATTGAGTTTGGAAGCGCCTCATTGTCCTTGTGAGTCGGGACATGGCAGGAGAGCGAGTTGGATTCCCAACCTGAGCAACATCATTCCACGGCACATTGTTGTTTGGCATGAAGTGACTGATGGCTCGCTTCCATGCCAAAACAGAATGGAGATGGTAGAATCTTGGGGGCTCTGTTCCCTCGTTTGCATCAGGATCACCATAGATCCTAAACTTTGCCCATCTGTAGACATCATCTCCAGTCACTTGGAGCAACTGTTCTCGTGAAAATGGATGTTGGCGTGGGTATTGAATACCATCACGCCATTGCATTAGCTCATGAAGTGGCCCATGGTACTGCTCAGCAAGGGTCTGCTCACGGCACAGTTGTCTGGAGGGCTGTCCGGCCTGCTGCTGTTGCTGGACAGGAGGAGGAGGAGGGGCTTCCTCGAGAGCAAGAATTGGATTAGGTGCATCGTCTGGAATAGCAAGCTCATGAGGATGGATTTGTTGAGGAGGGGGAGGGGGAGGGGGAGCATCGGGAGGGTTCACCCCTACATTTGCAAATGCATCAGCAAATGCGTCAAGAGGTGTTGTTTGCTGGTTCTGTTGTTGACGGTGGCGGTTTCGTCGACGCGGTGGCATCTTTGCAGTTCAATTGAAATATTTATTTTATTTATGGCAGTGCTGACATGAGATGACATGAAGCGTGATCATCACATGTGTTCCCAACACTTCCCAACAGATTCTTATGTTTAGTCACGCGCGAGTGGTATTAATAGGTCCTAACGACTTAATTTGTTAGGATTTTTAGTGTTATATACAACGGAAATGACCACCAGTGTAGAATTATGATTACCTATATATTACGGGATTGAGTAATAGTATTCTCAATTGTACACAGAACCCAGTATTGCCTACAGATAAATACTACGCTAGTGGTATTTTGACATTAATATATAAGTCATTTGTTTGTGACCATTTTGGGGAAACTGACCAAAACTGACCATAAATATAAAATACCTATGTTGCATGAGTGCACTACTAATCAGGAACAAGGACAGTTTACCAGACCATGTGTCACAAGCTCGGACATGTGAATCAAGCTTGTGCAGGTATTGATCATTTGCAAGACCATGTGTCACTTCCACCGTGATCTCACTTAAAGATTGTTTTCAGTTTGCCAGCTTCCACTGCTGCTAAAAAATCTTGCACCGGCTTCTAGTAATCTTGGAATATTACGTACGTAGGATACTACCGTATAACCCTCATTATAAGAACGGGCAAATGTACAAATGATACCTTTGAATGTTCTTATACTACGATCGTTGTTTATGTGTTTTTAACACGGGAGCTGTGAAAAGTATCTGTTATTTTATTATTTTTTGTACCTCCTACTACGATACAATAGCCATTGGGCTGATATGCTTACCCACCATTTGTACTGCGGTCCAAATTGCCCACTCACACATACCAGTAAGCCCACCAGTGATGTGATGACGTGTCTTGTGTGTTTTCACATGATTCGCCGTAACTTTGCTTCCCGACGGAGTTACTGGGAGCAACACATATGGGTGTATTGCTGTTTACTAGGGGAATCTAACGGAGAAACAATTACAGCTATAGTTTGTGTTTTAATAGGTTAAAAACACAAATGTCAGGAAAATTGGCGCGATGTTCTTATAATACGTTAGCTCTTATAATGAGGGTTATACGGTAGTAGGATGGCTCCACCCGAGGCTCCGCTATTTTATAGCATACGTCTCTACAGCGTCTATCATATGGTATTGCACCCCACCCACATGGCTTCCGAAGGACACCCAACAAATGAAACACCAAAAACCAAGAACGCGGCGTCTTCTCGACCTCTCCATCTTATCTTTCGCCATATTGTTGCGAATACTCGTCGGAATCCACCCCCATTCGGGGCAAGATGATTTCCAAGGGGCAAATTCCGTCGCACCGCTGGCGGACAGCAACCACAACAACGGCCGGGGCAACCGCAAGAGTGGCACAGGAAAGTACGGAGGAGACTACGAAGCGCAACGGCACTGGATGGAGGTGACATTGCACCTTCCGATAAGTGAGTGGTATCACTACGATTTGGAGTATTGGGGATTGGATTACCCGCCGTTGACCGCCTATGTTAGTTGGATCTTTGGATGGGCGGCCGATCGCTTGGGATCGTTACACGACGCAATGAATGTCGACGACGAAACGTGCCAGTGGAATGATGAATTTTGCATGGAGAGACTCGAAGCACGAGATGGTGGAATCACAAGGCACGAAAGAAGGGGGCTGCGCGTACTGAAAGATCTGGTGGCGCTTCATTCCAGTCGAGGATTTGAACATCCCGGAGGCAAGTTGTACATGCGTTTCACCGTGCTCCTCATGGATTTACTGGTTTACATTAGTGCTGTGTGGGTGTTGGTGTCCAGGTTAGCAGTGGTTGATCAAAAAGGATATCAAGCTGACAAGCAAAGAACGCGTCTTTTGGTAATGGCTCTGGCACAGCCCGCTCTCATTCTCATTGATCATGGACATTTTCAATACAATACTGTTTCACTGGGACTGGCACTATGGTCTTTTCACTTCATGACCCTTCATACCAATCCTTTCGTTAAGAAGAAAGGAGAAACCTCGTCTTTTATCGGTCCAATCATTGGAAGTTTCCTCTTTACGTTGGCACTCAATTTTAAACAGATGGAGTTATATCATGCCCCTGCCGTATTTGCGTTTTTATTGGGAAGATGTTTTAGAAATGGAGCTCGCGATGTGCCATCATCAATTAGAGATCGAAACGCTGTCTCGCGTTGTGTGATGACGAAGTTTTGTGCATTGGGAATGACAGTCATCCTAACTTTTGCACTCCTTTGGTTTCCATTTGCAATCTATCCACGCTCCATCAATGAGTATGCATCTCCAAAGCTTCAATTAGAGGGAATAGTGCAAGTTATCAAACGTCTCTTCCCCTTTCAGCGCGGTCTATTTGAAGGAAAGGTGTCGAATCTTTGGTGTGCCTTGTCTATCAAGCCCTTTTCTATACGAAAGCGTATTCCGGCAGATATGTTGCCTTGGATGGCTTTGGGTTTGACATTTCTTTTGATTTTACGCCCGTGTTGGTTTCTCTTTTGTGCTGGTCGAAGTTGTAGGAGTGGTCATAATGCCCTTGATGGTGGGAAATTATCTACGAAAACCAAAATGCAGCCACTCCAGCAGCATAATCTTGCCGAAACGCGAGATCTTAAAGTTATTCTCTGGGGCACAGCGGCCACATCTCTTGCATTCTTTCTCGCTAGTTTTCAAGTCCACGAAAAGGGTATTCTAATCCCTCTCGCGCCTTTATCTCTGCTGGCTATAGAAGCTCCACACTTTACAGCTTGGTTTTCGGTTGTTGCCGCGTGGAGTTTGTGGCCATTGGTAATGATAGACAGGCTTAATGAGGCGTATATGTGCTGCCTGGTTATCTTTCTATGCTTAAACGTACTGACGCCGTCATCCCCATCAGAACAACCAAGCGGTGTTGAGAATTTGGACGCGCTTTCTGACATGTACGCAGCAAAATATCTAGTTCCTTTGTCGTCGGTTGCCATGATCTTGTTTCATCTTGCAGAATTCTTTATTCTGCCACCGACGAGTCTACCAGACCTTTTTCCTGTCCTGTGGAGTTTTGTAGGCTGTGGATTGTTTTGTGTTTCTTACTTGATATCGATATGGGCAATGGCTAAAATGAGCAATGTCTGGAGAGGTCCAAACGCACGCATGAATGTCATTGATGGCAAGAAGCAAAACACGCACCTGACTTCAATGCTTGGTGTCAGTCTTCTCACTTTAGCAATGTTGCCCACGAGTCATGGTTTTCATAATTCTCGTTCTCATGTCAGTTTCAAGTCTCTTGGATCACACAATCTTGGCTACGAGAATAGTGGTTTTTTATCACCTGACATATTGGAGCGTGCTCGCATACCGCTTTTCTGGGAGACACAACGAATTGATGATGCCAAACCGTGTTTAGACCTATCAGGCAAAGACTCTGGTGCACTATCACTTTCAGACGAAGCAATTGTTAAGAGCGACGAAAATACCGGCGCCTCGAATGAAGTTGCTTCTTCACTCACGGTTCACCATTCTTCTGTAAGCGCCAATGAGTGGGAGGATGGGCATGTTTGGCTTGAGACAGTGCACCAGTTGACATCCATGGGAATACTTCTAAACGAAACTGCCTCCTCTCACAAATCCAGGACCAAGATGATGACTTCACAGGCAATGTTGGATCGAGCCCCTCAGCTTGTTCGTCTCCCAACCGACCATGTTGTAGAATCTACAAAATTTTTTATGACTCCAGGTCAATTTAGTCTTGCACCTCTCATTCAACTAGACCCATCACTTCTGACATACTGTGCGGATGACCTTTACTATGGCATTGAGTACCTTGCAAATATGATGACACGCGGTAATAAGACCCAATCATTACAAATGCTTCAATTACAGTGCTCAATATCTCCTTCAATGGCACTAAGTCTTTTTCGAATGGGCGTAGATGGAGGCATAGATGAGCAGCGCGTATCAAATGCCCTGGGTAATGCTGCACGCGCTAGCGGCAAGGCAATAGAATTAACAGTCGGAGATGCCGGAAGAAGCTACAGAGAATTCAAACGTCTGAAAGGGGGCAAGGGTTCATTAAGTTAGAGTCTTGATAACCCTGATATTCCTCCACTTATTTAAGATGTGGCACTGCTTTTGCCCTTTTGTGTAAAACAGCCCAAAACATGTTTGGTCTTATTTCTTGTTTCACAAATTAATTCTTCATTCTGTGCTTCATTTTCTTTGGATACAGTTAGTTGTGATATTGTTCTATTCACTATGGAATTCTGCGAAATTGCCATATAGTGAGGTCTTTCATCAGGAAATGATTAGCTTGAAGCATAAGGTTTGCATTAGCAACGATCAACGAAGTCCTCGTCCAAGCGAAATACTGGAGCATACCGAAAACACATTTCGCAAATCGCATTTGCACATTTCGTATTTACATATAATTGTGTATGCAACGATTGGAGCATACCGAAAACACATTTCGCAAATCGCATTTGCACATTTCGTATTTACATATAATTGTGTATGCAACGATTAATCTCACCGAAAACGTAAATCGCAAATCATATTTCTCATAGTTCGCATTTCGAGTCCCGGTCGCGAGTCCCATTTTCTTTTTATTTATTTATAAGTACCCCTATGTACCGATATATGATAGAGATCAGTACAAGTGGAGTGTAGGAGTGTCAACGATACGTACGTTAAAAAAATGGGTAAATGTGATTTGTGATTTGTGTCAATGGTCGACGAGGGCCTCTCGTCGACCAAGATTTGTGTAATTTACACATAATTTGTGTAAATTTACACAAAATTTTCCCCGAAACACAAAAATGTGTAAATGTGTAAAATGTGATTTACGAAATGTGTTTTCGGTATGCTCCACTGGAGCATACCGAAAACACATTTCGCAAATCGCATTTGCACATTTCGTATTTACATATAATTGTGTATGCAACGATTAATCTCACCGAAATCGTAAATCGCAAATCATATTTCCCATAGTTCGCATTTCGAGTCCCGGTCCCGAGTCCCATTATCTTTTCATTTATTTATAAGTACCCCTATGTACCGATATATGATAGAGATACAGTACAAGTGGAGTGTAGGAGTGTCAATGATACGTACGGTAAAAAAATGTGTAAATGTGATTTGTGATTTGTGTCAATGGTCGACGAGGGCCTCTCGTCGACCAAGATTTGTGTAATTTACACATAATTTGTGTAAATTTACACAAAATTTTCCATAAAACACAAAAGAATGTGTACATGTGTAAATGTGATTTACGAAATGTGTTTTCGGTATGCTCCACTCTGTCTCATTTACGTAGAGTGGGCATCATTGTCTGAGGAGTAATCAAGTGATTAATTTCTTTACTTTCTCTTTGAAAAGTTGGTGAGTTTATCCAATCCTTGCTTGGGGCGAGAATATTTGTTTCAACGTAGCAACGGGTGCATGCAGTAATTCATTTATTTTTTGGTCAGGATGTCCAAACATCCTGTTCCGAACGTCCGATTTGGAATGAGTTTAGAACTGGTTTAAAACGACGTTGCCTAGCTTTGTCTTGTTTTTTCCAAATTTTGTTCCAAACACCCTTTTTTGGCGAATGATGTGGAGATTTTGGCAAATGATTGTTGAAAATTCTGGCACGATATTCCAGAGTATGGTGTGATGTTCCAAAATTTGGCGCTATCATTTAGAGCTACCTTGAAAGTCGGAGTAGATCAAAATTTGGAAAAATAATAGCCTGTCTGTATAGGGGGACTTTTTACCAAAAAAGATGGCATGGACATTTGGAACGTCTTTAGAACTGATTTGAAAGATCAAAATATTTGGACATTTGGACCAAAAAATGCATTACAACAGGCACCCAATACTTAAGCATAACGTCAGATATTGTTGAGCAGATGAGACTCATAACTCTGAGTATGATTAGAAATAACTTCAGTTTGTGTGGTGGTCAATGGATGAAGGGCACATAATTAAAATGAAGCAACTGTGGTGTCTAATCCGCTTTTGTAATAGCACATTCGCTTACTCCATGTGAGCTGTACACCTGCATTCAAATTTGTCAGGAAAACATGCCTAATTGAGCAAACACTACAGCACAAATGACAAGTGTCAAATTGTTTGAACCAACACCAGAGCCAACACATGGATTGATCCTTGCCATAGAACAACTTCAAGAATGAACTATGACTTGATATTTGCTGAATGTACCAACATGTCTCTAGATAAACTCCCTGGATTGATGATTGTGAGGAAAGACTGAAACGACCCAACATTCCATCTGTTCTTAATGATCCTCAATATCTGTGGGTTTTGCTTCCATCACCATTGCACCTATGTGTCCCACTCCAATCTTTGGTTACTGTATAAAACATCTACATCAGTAACAATGTTATGTTATCAATGGGATACTGAAGAATTCCAAACACTGCCATATTTCTGCCCTATCTAGTGCCAATCTAGGTATGAAACTGCATGAAACTATTTCAGTAGGAGTATCATGACTCAACTCAATAGTACTCACTCATCGTACAGTACTCTTCAATTTTTTAAGCAATCAGCAACCATGTAGTACTTCATACACTTATGATTTCTTGTCTTTTAGTTTTTGAAAGTTGAAAGCATCTCTCCAGCCTCAGATTACTTGTTAGAGTTTGAAACATAAAACTTGTCTTTACCGTAATTAAATTGAGTGTACATCTTCATCTTCATCTTCTACATCACCATTACCATCCCAATCATTATTATCATTTCCAATGTTCTCATCATCATCATCATCAGCAGCAGCAGCATCAGCATCATCATCATCCACTGCAGCAGCAGCAGCAGCAGCAGCAGCAGCAGCAGCACAGCAGCAGGTAGTGCAGTGTCAGAATTTGGGGCTACAATCTACTCGTGCACTCTGGCAACGCTTAGACCAAGTTGATGAATTTCTATGGCAAATCCAATGCCACTGATTACTGTGTTTTATTCTAGGAGTCTCTTTTACTGAGATTTGCAATTCTCACCTGGATCTAAAACATCAACAAGGAATCGGAAGATGGATTACTGGAAATGGGGGAACGGAATGGATCTCTGTGACCCCAGAGCCAAAATTTTGGTTTGAGCAGGGCAATATCAAAGATTGAAACACAGGAGATCTTTCAAAGCAGTCTACTGCTGTCAAAGCAAAACCAACTTTATTGGTGCTGGTGCCCACAGCATAGGGTGGGGTTGTCAATGTGAGGGGTTACGCTCAATTGAAAGAACAAGTTTAGACTTAAAAGGCAAGATTGTTAAATGCTGAATAAGCCAGAGCGCAATAGAAGAGTTCCAAAAGCTAAACCAAATCTTTTCAATTTGTGAAATATGACTTTTGATTTGACTCTGTATTATAAAATGCTACTGCTTCAAGTTGTAAGTGCCATTGCTTTGGGGTTTCTTAGACTATTGACTTAAAAGTAAAAATATGGCCATGCTTTGGTGGTATAATTGTTGTTCATTTTGCTATATGTTACAGTTGTGTGGCTCTGTGCTCGTTCTATGTTCAGTGAGAAAACAAATTGGTAGTTTGGTTTAAAATATAAGAGCTAACAATTGGGCTCTGCAGTTCTAGCAAGCAGAAAGATACTTACAGTTTGAATCTGGGTCAGCAGTTGGAACATAAAATCCATGTGTTGAGAATTTCAGTTAAATGTGCAAGGTGTTGAAGATTTTTGAACTAGGACAAAAAGAAAGAAACTAGTATCTTGTATAATGTAATAAGGGTTATACACGTGGTGGAAAATGTTGTTAGATGCATTGATATATAATATCACAAGAAAATGTTTGAATTATGTGAGCCGATGTAGATCTCCATAGACCAAAATCGTTCAGATATGTGTGGACTTGATATGATCAACAAAACCTTTACACTTTTAGCTGGTTCAAAGTTTTCAACTACATCTAAAAGTTGATAAATATTTTTCAAAAGGCTTGGCATCAAATTCAAAGAAATGCTTGTTCCCTTCAGATAACTCAACACTCAGTCAAGCAGGCATTCAGTTCTATAATGATTTGTCAAGTCAAGACTTCCCAGCAAAAATCTAACCTACACAGTCCTTTCACCAAAGATATGTGTTGAGTACAACCTAAAAAATTCACATTTTGTTCTGTGATTTCTGTCTTGAGTTGAAATGACATACTTTTGTTATAAATGTTTGATATAACATTGTTTCCAAACTTTTTATGTAAAGATATAGTTGATTGTAATCTCCATGCTGCTCTATTCTAATGCAACTAGTTGTTGTTCCGTGTATCCATACTGCTTTCATACAGATGCCATATGCACAATGATAACATAAACCAGAGGATAAGTTGTATATAATTTTTCACAGCTGTTATTTAACCCATGTCTATTTGATTCTTCTGTTGCAACCATAGAATTTCATAAAGTGATAGCATCAAAAGAGAAGGTTGTGGTTGTGCCCTACACTTAGAAACTACCAAGACATACATACAACTGAATAATCAAAAACCTTTATTTTTCATTTTTTGCTGCTGCATATCACAAAAATCGTTCATAGAAATCTGGTGGTGCAAAGATGTGTCCATTCACAACGAACTATTTCTAAAGCTTTCTACTTTTATAACAACTCGACCATTGCTTCAAAAGTTACTGTTGTAAGAATTAATTGCATAGAGAGTACAAAAAACTATTGATTGCAATTATTTCACCCAGACAGACAACATAGTTACGCAAGGACACTATACCCAAGCTCATTCCCTAGATAATGGTTTGCTAAGCAAGTCACAGTATAATATCTGTCACCCAACTGGTGAAAAAGATGACATTGCAGTAAAATGATTAAATAAGTACAACACTGCATAGAAAGACATACCTTGACGCTTTTGAATGGTATCACATATCACAATTTTGTACATTTCAGGGATTTAAGTTATTTCTTCTTGGTTGAAGACAACAATATGGAAGAAATTATTTGTTCATCCTTGAAAAATGTTGTTTTTACAAAGAGATACCAAATTTATTGAGACCATAAAAGTTTTTCAGTTAATCAAAATTCATGAAACAGAAAATTGCATCATATATTATCCAAGTTAGATTCTGATCACACGTTGCCCAAGCATGTGTCTTTTGGCATCACAGAGCAAGAAGCTATTGCCACAAATGCAGTTTATACTCCTATCTAGTTTACTCATTGAGCTAATCATCTATCAAGTTATAACCCAACTACCAGAGTTGGAGCCATTATTGCACCTCAACTAATTTCATTTTACCATACTGATGACCAGTGCCAAAGCACCAACAAAGATCAAACAATACATCTGTTTTGCACATGGGCACCAATTGTGGTGGGAATTCTTTTTGTGGATAAAAATGAATACAATTACTTCATCAAACATGTGAGTTATGAGCAAAAGTGTGCACCATTTTTGATTATGCTTTTTAATTAACCTACTCAGAATTCCATTGCTATTTGTCACACATTCATCAGCGACAATAGTGAGAGGTTGGGGTGGTATTTGGCAGTATGGATTGCATCAACTGACACAGGTACAAGAGCAGCATGATATATGTGTAGGGAAAGATCTCACCAAAATTTATCACATTATATCAACAAATATTTCATTATTTATTTCAAGAATAAACGAGAAGAACACAGCTGAAGATTTTGAACATCACCGGTGCTAGCGCACCCTAGTCTTATATATGTTGGACCCTGGTTGTGGTACCATCCCAGTTCTGGAACTAGACACCAATTTTGAGTGGTTCCAGCACTACTGTAATTCTCATATTATAAGGACACCTCATTATAAGGTCAAGACTACAACTGTTAGAAACATGTCATTTTCACATACTTGACTCATGCTTTAGAGCCAATAATCATTACTAAGTGATAGCTTTGTACATCTACTTCACACCAATGTGTATTGCTCTGCGTAACTCCTTCTGGTTCACGAGTTATGTCATTTTACATCAGAACTGACCATAAATGAAATGCGCTAACACTGCCATGAAAAAACTGTTTGCTCTACAGTACAATTCACAGCTATTTAGTAACTATGAGTGGATACTAATAATTTTTTACTTTACAGGTAACAGGCACTAACTTTCAGTTAAGAGAATTATGTATCTTTTAACATTTTGTGACCCTATAAAATAAGAATTGCGGTAGGCAATTTTCTCCCCATTGTGGCAGTTCAAGTGTAGTGTTACACTTAGCACAAGGATTAGGTAACATTCATCAGTTAGGAATGCGTAAAATATTAGCATAAAATTTGATAAATTACTACCGGTTGTGTTTCCAATATCTCCCAACAACAGTTCTTTCGTGCTCAATTGTCTGTATTTCCTCTCACATCAAAAATCAATTCAGTACAAGCTTGTCAAACCTAAACCAATGTCCATTGACAAATTATACAATGTGAATCTAAGGCCAACATTCTATTCAGGCCATGGTCATTTGCATTCACTAGCAATCATGCCTAGTTCACTTGTATTCATTTGCAATGAGGCCCTGTTCACTTCGTATTCAGATGCAACCAGGCCTTGTTCACTTGCATTCACTTCCGATGACTTTCAGTTGTACTTGCATTCACTTACAAGCATGTGCATTCACTTGAGTTCAGCTGTGTTCACAGTCATTTGTCACACTTTTCACAATATGAGTACCATACCACTTACCAATAAGTAAAGTAAAAAATTGCATGATCATTCAACAAGGATTTTTTGCGTAAAATACCGTACAATGCAGTACCATAATACCATGACATGTATGGCATGATAGGAACATCTATGGCAGCATAGATGTATGTACCACCTTGAGAAACATTCTGAGCAATTAGACCAATTCGTATCAATTTCAATCAATTGGTGTCAATCACAATCAATTGGTTTTCATGAAGTGGTGAAATCAGACATAATTCAACAACTAGTGCCATAGCTATTTATTTGTCAGAAGAAAGGGATAATCAAATGAGCTTAGTGGAGGAATCACCCACCATCTGTTATGCATACTCAATCTCAATGTTTTTGTCAATCAAAACATGCAGAATCAGAATGTGTAAAATATGCTGTCTCCTTAATTCATTGCAATGCCATGATAGCTGGGGTTGTTGTGCAATGATTTGTCATTTTCCTTCATCAGAAACAACAAGTTTGATGCAACTTAAACCTGCCTCCAGACAACCAAAGCATATAACATACAATAGATTTCATAGGTCCATTGTGTGAGTTATCCACCTCAATCTTATGTTGGGTCACGGTCATCAACATAGCTAGGGAATAATTCTATCTTCAAAAATAAATCGACAATTCCCAGTAACGGACTCCGTTAATGAAATGAGAACAACTCACGAATTATTCGAAGCAATGCGGCAATTCTCGTTAATGGACGAGGACATCGTCCGTACTCGTCAGGGACGGTTGGATTGGACGCGCGTGGAGAAAACACTGAGAAAACTAACCCGACCATAATGTTATCCCAGCAGCCGCGACCGCAAACTGATTCTTAACATCGTTCCGCGATCATCAGATAGATAGACGCAGTTAACAGACATGGCGTCGACTTCCCCGTCCGTGGCGGCTGGCAGGAGCAGCACCAGCAGCAACGACAATAGCAACGCGTCATCGCCGCCCCCTCCAGACAGACTCACAAACATTCTCCAGATTATCAACTACATCGTATTATTCTTTTTGTTTCAAAACATTGTAGGATCAATGGTGCAGAAATTCATGGTGCCCCCTCCATCTTCGCAGCCGTCATTCAACAATGCCATTGGAAAGACCAATGCCAAGAGCGGTGCCATGATGCCGACTCACAGGCCATATCAACACGGCAAGCCGTCGTGCCTTTGGGAACAAGGCACAGTCATGGATCTAGATGTCGTCATTTCCGATTCGTCGACTCCTCCGCGCGGATGGCGATTGACCTCTCCTGCTGCAGAGAAAGAACGAAGAGCCGATGCCGCCGATCATCAGGATGCCCTCGAGGGCAGGGCCAACCCGCGAAGGACCAAGGTGACACTCAGCAAGCAGCATGAAAATGCGCCGTTGGCAACTTGGAGGCAAGAAAATCTCATCCTAGGAGGGATTCAGTCTAAACATGGCCACGCCGCACCATCTATAATGAATCTCTTTTCATCCAGCAACAATCAAGAAATGAATCATCGGAACACCACTCTCACCGTGCCAATGACAAATGCACTTTGGAACAATGAAACACATTTGTATGCATATGTTAGATTGATGAGACGAAGAGTGCCTAGAACAAATAATGGCCAAAAGGGTGTACAGAAAGATTCAGGTGTAAGGAGTGAGGATGTTCTGATCAAGAGAGTTGAATTGACGAGGCATAGAAAGAGGAAGAGAAAGAGTGATGGTGCGTAATCGATTGTGTGATTTTTCAAGTCCCTTTTGAATAATTCGAGTCATCGAATCGCGATTATTGACCGGTATTTGCTTTGTTTCTTTGACCGAAACAGAAAAGAGTCTACTTGACACACCCCAAGCAAACGAAATTGAAAACAACAAGAACCCCCAAATACCAAAAAGCCAAGTTGACAACACCCTCTTAACTCTCGCCTCACAAAACAAAACACATGATCAAATATTACTCTACATAAAACCAAGTTTGACACTTCAAATGGTCGATTTAGGAACGGCAGTTGAATTTCCAAACCGAGAGAGTATTCCGAGGCAATTTGCAGAACATATGGATTGGTATGAGGGCGAAGAAGGTGCACCAACGAGTGGTGCTGCTGTTGGGAGTGGTGGTGGGACAATGCACTATCCCATTTTGTACGTTTCTGAGTTTTGGATCACCTATGATAGTTTGAAGGCAGTGAATGGAGGGCTGAAGGAGAGTAAGATCAATGTTGTTTACGAACCTGTTCCGGTGAGCATCGACACGAGCCATTTTTGTACTGTTTCAAATTCTCTACGCATTTGAATTCATTTTTCCTTCAACTTTTTCAATCCGGTGCGATCACAACTGCAACAATAAGATGTGGAAATGGCAACTCCAAGCAGGCATGGAAGACTCTCAGAGAAAGCAAGAAGCCTTCCACGGAGAAGAAGACACCTCCAATGACATGTTACGAACCATGCTTGTCGAAACCAATCCCTACCTCCTTGCAGTAACTGCGATTGTGTCCATCCTTCATACCGTGTTTGATATACTGGCTTTCAAAAATGATATTAGTTTCTTCAAGAACAAGAAATCGATGGAGGGATTGAGTTTGAGGAGTATGATTGTCAATTGCTTTTTCAGTTTGGTTATTTTGTTGTATTTGGCGGATAATGATACAAGGTTTGTGGAGACGTACCATGTTTTGCAGCAATTCATTTGTATAAGAAAATACTCATCTCTTGCCGCTGTCTTCCGATTAAACAAACAAGCTTCATGGTCCTAGCGTCCAACAGCGTAGGACTGCTCATTGACATGTGGAAAATATCCAAAGCAATTAGAATCAAATTTGAAGGAGGCAAAATAGAATGGGTCGAAGCTCAGTCGTACAAGAAATCGAGGACGAAAGAGTATGATGAAATAGCCACTTCTCATTTATTGTTTGTAACAATGCCATTGGTTGCTGGGTGAGATGATTTTTGCTTGGAACTCTTGTGTCTCTTCGGTGTAAGGCATGCTCATCAACACGATTTTGCTACACTCTCAACTTGTAGGTATGGAATGTATTCACTATTCTTTCAGAAGCACAAAGGGTGGTACTCAGTAAGTTTGTATGAAAACTGCTCTGCGTTCTTTCTTGGTTCGTAGGACTTTTATGCTGATGCACCCCGCACTTTCTTTTTCTAGTGGGTTCTGAACACCCTAGTCGGATTCATTTACATGTTTGGTTTCGTGATGATGACCCCTCAGCTCTTCATCAACTACAAGTTGGTTAGTAAAGAAGAGTGACCTGTTTTATTTTATTTAACTCGCAAAGACTCATTCTTCTTTTGCATCGTTTCATTTTGACCAAACTTTTCACACCGTAGCAATCCGTAGCCCATCTCAACTGGCGAACGATGACATACAAATCCATCAACACCTTCATCGATGATCTCTTTGCGTTTGTCATCAAAATGCCAATAATGCATCGGCTGGCCTGTTTACGCGATGACGTAATTTTCTTTATATTTTGTTACCAACGATACAAATATAAGACTGATTACACTAGGGTGAATGAGTTCGGACAATGTGTAGAACCCACAGATGAAATGCTGGAAGAGAGACATTATGAGGAGGCTGCTGCCGCCCTTAATAACGTCGCTGTTGATAATTCGGCGGATAAAAAAGCTGCAGAGCTCGAGAAAGCAATAGATCGTCCTGTTGAGCAAGGAGCCGTCCGCAGGAGGCGAGGTGCGCGAGATCGGGAATAGAAAAGCCTATCCCTTCATCGTTTGTATTCAATTCGAAATATTTGCTTTGGCTTTACGATGATTCTTAATTCGCCATATAATAACACTACAAACAATATAATTTCTCTATCCTATCTCGAAATGACTCTCTGCTTTGTTGTTAGAATATCACCATCGACAGTCAGGTACCAAAGCGGTGCTCCTGTCATTCCTTATTATAAAAAATCAACACTTCTCTTCTTCATCCAAACACAATCCTTCTTCGAATTTTCATGATTAGAAATGAATTCATGCCTCTTATGATCAATCCTAGGGACAAAGTCACCAGAGCATTGCGCTACTACTTCATATCGTTTTGCCAGAGTACTATCCGCAAAATTGTAGCTGCTATTGACTATTGCAAGCACTCCTCCATCGCTTAGTGCAGCATCCAGCTTCGAAAGAGAGGCTTCAAAGTCTTGAAATGGAAAATGAGCTTCAACTGCAGCCAGAGTTAGGGGATCTGACGTGGCATCACACAGGACGCTATTAGCAAAAATGGCATCATACTTCCCATCAATGTTAAGCGGTGTTTTTCTTCCATCGAAGAAGTGAATTGGAAGAGGCTTTCCACGTCTCGCAACATTCTCTTTTGCAGAATTTAAAGTTTCCTCATCGATATCATATCCATAGATTGCTACATCCGGGAAACCTTCCTCTTCATTGAAGTAGAGAGCGGCCAAAGAAATGGCCTCGTCACCGTAAGATGATCCGAAGGACAAAATTTTTACCTTATTCCCGGACGAAGATCGCTTTCTCAAAAATTCCTTTACGGCCAAGTATTCATCTGGATACCTGTTCATGTTAGTTGCATGGGACACTTGCATCGCTTTTGATATAATCATATCTGAGTCGGTATCATTTCGAACAGCTTCAATCGGAGCTCCTTCAACAGGAGTGGTTTTATCAGGTGCCTCCACAAGGTGTGCTTCAACAGGTGGCGGGTGATCAATTTTTGCAATCGTTTTTGAGCGCACAGAATCTGCACCATTGGAAGCAGGAATCGACTCCAAACCTCTCTCGTTCGAGTTTTGAACTACGTTCTCCAACTTATAGTAAGGATGGTTTCCGTATGTCAGCAGTTGACTAAGTGCTAGCACACAACCACAAGCAAAGATTAACTGTGTGATTTGCCTGTACACATTGTATGATGAATACTTCGACCTTTCGCGGTCGCGGTTGAAGATTACGTTCTTTCGGAAGCCGCGGGGCATGATGATTATTTGTCCTTAGATTTGTTCACCAAACAATTTGTGGAAAGATATAATACTCATAGCGTTAGGGGTACCATCTGTGTGCACGATATAGGTTTTTGCTCATGTGCTTTAGCTCATGATTGGCTCGGTGTTAAGATGCCTGTAAAGATCTGAAGGATGACTCCTGCGTTTGTTCGCCGTCTCAAAGGACATTGGTTAGCGTGCGACTACACACATATATTTTATTGATGGGAACGAACAAGATGACCATACATCATAGACCCAGTACATAATTATCTTTTGGATGTATGGTACCATGCCTGTACCATGCCATACAATCCCATTCCATTCTCATGCCAATGTTGGCACTCCGTTTACAGTTTTTGCTCTCTGCAAGAACAAGCAGGGTATATCCAGCAAATAGGAATATAAATTGTTATATGCAGTGAGGGTATCGTCACAGTAGGTCATAATCGATAGATGGATAAATAATAAATAATTCACAAAACGTGTGACGAGAGAGAAAAGGAACGCCAGAGACAGAACCTATTTTTCTGGTCATTTGGCGTCAACGCCTCATCTCTCGGATGACTGTTCTATCTTACTGGTGGGTCACCCTATTGAGTGTCGGAGCAGATATTATATATTATACACATGGCCAGCATGATGATGCACTACCGTACATCTCGGTTGATCACACGGAGTATATGTTGATGATGCACTACCGTACATCTCGGTGGATCACACGGAGTATATGTTGCTACCGTACTGTACCATTTTCTTGTAACTACCATGCTGATCACATTTAAAATGATGCGATTTTTAACTCAATGAATATAGTATTGAATATTACTAGCAGCCGCTGCAAGATTTTTTAGCACTAGATGCGTTGTATGGCTGAGAGTGTAGAATTGAAGTCATAGATAATTAGTAAAGTAATGTGCTTATCGCTTCAAGCAGCCAATGATTTTGGTCATAGTTAGCTTGGGCTTTAAAGATGACGGTAGTGACAGTGTGAGAACACACTTTCACAAGCTATGCGGTTTTTATAAAGTTTTTAAAGTGAATGCCCATTTTACTTGGGCAATAGAGTAGTCTTGTGAGTTTTAGTAGAGCTATCGTGTGACGTGTTGTTATATTCTTGCTGATCGTGAAAAATGACGATGAATAAGAGTCCTAACTACGGCTATGCAGTTTTTATATCATTGAACGTGAATGTATTTTTTACTTGGGCAATAGATTAGTCTTGTGAGCTGTAGTCTAACTGCCGTGTGACGTGTTTTTACGTGAAGACATCATATCATTGTGTTTGATATCATATATACAAAGTCTTTTGAAGTTTTTATCTTTTATTTTTTAGTGTTTGCTGTCATACAGGCAAAGTCTCTTGAAGTTTTCAACTTTTTTGCGTGCAAACCAATAACACAAGCTGTCTAATCACTCTGTTTGGTAAGCTTGCTTTATGTAACTGTGGCTTCGCAATTGCCATCATCCTAGCAGCCGGTATGTCTTAATGGCTGTGGAATCAGATCATCTCGTTGTTTGGGTGGTGTGCTGAAGTGATTGTGTTGGGTGTTGTTATGGCGAAGTGTCTTTGCTTTGTGGTGGCGGTGGTGCGTCGTCTCCGGTTCGCCAGTTGGACTTTACGCTTTTGTTGCATCGTTGCTGTGCCAGAGTGAAGTCGTCTTCATCGCTTGCATGGTCTTCTGTTGGTATTGTATACTGTTGTCCTGGTGGTGACTTTTGGCGTTTTGGTGAATGTGGTTCGTCGTCTTTGGTTGCTCTCCGTCTCTTCATGCAGTCGCTGTGGTGCGTCTTCGTTGGTCCACCGGCCGTTGCAATGATTCATTGTGGTTGTTGCATTGTCTGTGAGTCTCAGTTGCCGTAAAGGGGTTTCAACATTGTTGAGTTGTATTGTAGTCTCCAGCCCTCTCTCATCATGACTATTTCCACCGCTTCTTCATAATTCCGCCAGACTTACAAAAGTCATCACACTGATTTTACCCATCAATTTTTTGAACAGAGGATTCACATTGAATAGGTGAGTTTGTTTCATTGGTATGAATGGTGTCATTTTCGTTGCTGCTTTGTTTGATTTTCACTCTTGGTCTAGTTCTGCGTTTTATTGTCCAACACTATCTCATCATGAACATTCTCAATCTGTTCTTGTAATTATCCTTTCATACAGAACCCATCAACCCTGTCTTACCCGTCACCGTTTACTGGAGGATCAACATTTAATAGGTGAGTTTATTTTACTGATCTGTGCTATGTTCTTCTTTGAATTATACACTCACCTAAAAATTGCTATATATGTCAACAGGTGAGATGACTGAAAATTTTATTTTTGCCTTGAGGAAGGTCTATGTCAGAGTCATGAGACACAACAATCATCATTTATTGCATGATTTCTGTTCGGTGGTTATTCTGCTTGTTTCTGTGTTGTTGTAGTGCTTGTTCATGGTCGCATAGTGTTGTGTCATGTCTTCGACATTTTAGTCACTTTGTATATTATTATGTTGTGAGAAATTTGGTTTGATTGTAGTGGTTTCTCGGTTCCTCATATTGTTGGGTGTTATCTGCACACACATTTTTACAATCACCAGTGGTCTTACTCCTTGGTACAGCAATGAGTGTTATACTTGCCAAGTCACTCATCAATAATGTGTTGGCCTTCATTTACTGCATTTTGGGGCGTGTTAAAATTTGAGCTGGGATGCCACCAACAATTTGGCAGAATTCAAAAATTCAGGCTTAGGTTGGCGTGGTGTGCCAGTTTTCATGAGTGTGTCATGTTTGCTGCATTTATGTGTGCTTTTTAGTATAGGGCTAGTTCTTCATTGATGCATCAAAAATTCTCTTATCATGACTGTTGATGCTGCTTTCTCATAATTCAGCCTGCCAGACAAAATCCATCACACTGTTTTACCCATCATATTTGGTAATAGATAGGACACGGAATAGGTGAGCTCTTTCCATTGATGTGTGTCATGTTGGTGTCATTTTTTTATCAGATGTTGTACACTCACGTAATACTTGCCATTTTTGTAGTCGGGTGAGAAGATTGATAATTTATTTTTGTCTTGAGGGGTTTGTGTTACAGTTCCATGAGACACAACAATTATGAATTATTGTGACAGTTCTAGCGTATGGTTATCATGTTTGTTTCTATGTTGCTTCCGTGCGGTTCGTAGTTTCGTAATATTGCACCATAATGGATGTGCTATGCTTGTCAATGGTTGTGTGTGGTGTTGGTTGTGCTTGCTTTCCTTTGATGACGATTTCTTTCGAAATGCTTGTTGCTGATAAGTTGTGAGCTGTTTCATCTAACAACACTGTTTTTTTCATATTATCACCAACAGCGTCATGTTTGAAGAACAGAGGACTACAGATGGTGCTGCTTCTATCGATATTGCTGGTGACAGCGGCAAGAAGGAAGTTGATGTAAGTGATTTGCATTGTAAAGTGACTTTGTTAACATACATCACGTTGTGACTTACTTTGATATCATAAAGCCGACTGTTGTGCAAGAGGCACCTGATGTTGGTGTAAATTTACAAGAGGCAAATCATTCTAATTATTTACCGACAGATGAGGAGTTTATTGTGAGTCTTTTTTGGGAAGTTGAATTTTTATGTGTTATTATTCTTACAAGGTGTTTTTTTTAGACATTCCGCCGTGTGCTCACATTTTTGCATGGAGGTGGTAGGATTCCCAATTTGCACCATGAGTCCACTTCCCTTGTTTCCTATGATACGAATCTCTCTCAAAACATTTCTACAATGAGTCAGAGTTGGACAAATGTGATGCAAGCTTTGGCCGACACTCTAGCTCGACAACAGCAAATTTTGGAGACTGGATTTAGTGGACTTCAACGACATAACCTGTTGGTGCAGAGAGGATTTGACAGATTGATTGAGTGCCTTTCACACACACACAGTACTTCGCTGTTAGAATCTGATTCTGGTATTGTTGAGTTTGGAGAAGGCAACCATAGCAATGATGGGCAAGATGACGAAAAGGATCCACATGATGGGTCGTATTGTGTGGTGTTGAAGCGTCCGGATGGAAAGCATTATCAGTACTGCTTGCCTTCTTTTGACGAAGTTTTTAAGTTTTTTGGAGGACAATCCAGAGTTACCAGGACACTTGAATCATTTCTTGACATAGCACACGTGCTGGCAGCTGCTGGTTGGAGTGTTTACCAAGATGATAAGGCGAAGACGATTTTGCCGTTCGTGCTAAATTGGAAGCCAAAATACAAAGGGGATATCCTTAGTCTTTGGTTGTGTGATTTCAATGACTGGAAGCTTCCAAAAGTTCTGAACAAATTTGCCGCAGCCTTTCTTATAGTGGATGGAAAGCTTTGTGTTGCTGTGTTTGACTTATGGTATAATCAAGAGGATGTCAGCATGGAACCCAAACTGACTATTATTGTTCCACAATCACTCAGAAACAGCGTTCTACCAGAGAAGGAAGTGAAGTCATTTTTTCATAAGGTGTTTAATGTTCCCAATCAAGGTGGCTTTGATTATTTGGACACAGTTGTGCAGAGGGTGGTTCCTGCTGATGAAGATCCCAAGCAACTTGAGACTTTGATTGCAACTGGTGTAAAGGTCAAAGACCTCATACCAAAGTTTTCCAAAGTGAAAGGTGTTGCTTTCAGAACTGACTTCACAGATGCGTTGTACTGGTTCTTCACTGTGTGTTGTTCTGGAAAAGCGGTGGAGACTATGTTTGTGAGGTCCTTATCCGAGCTGCAATCCTGCATCAAAAACAGTGATCCTCACAATTACAATAAGACATTCTGTATGGCAATTATGGAGGCTAATGTGTTTCTGATGAAGAGAAAATTTCTTTCTCTTGTTAACGATGGTGATGGCAAGCCTTTTGGAGAGTCTGCAACTGCTGATGATTTTGTTGCAGAGATGAAGAAGTATGGGAATCCTGGGAAGCAGTCTGGTTCAGGTATATTTGTCTTTGAATTTTTTATTTACATCATGTCACAATTAACTTATGTTTCTTTCTGCCAGCTCAAAATAAGAAGAAGAGTAAAGTTGACAAGGAGGCTTCTGCCAGTGGTTTGGCACAGCCAGGATCAGGTATAGTCATTATTGAATCTATTTTTGTCTTCATTCAGTTACACTTAATTAATGGTTTTTTCTCCAGTTGAACACAAGGCTAAGAGGAAAAACAATAAGGAGGCTTCTGGCAGTGGTGTGACGAAAAAATCGAAACAAATGAGCTCTGTGCAGTCAAGTAAGTCAAAAAAACAAACTTGACCAGGTATGCTCTGAAAGCCCTCACCTTCTGATGTATTGAAAAGAGTTCTTTGCGTGGTGTAAGAAATGTTGTGAAGATGTAGGTCTTGCAGAAGAAGATGGTGAGAGGGACAATTTTTAGTGTTCTAAAATTAAACTACCCCATATTGACACATCTGTTTTCTGTGTCCATAGTACTTCAGACTTGCTTGTTTATTGGTATGTATTACCCAAAATCAGACGTGAAACTCAAGCCATTGTTTGTCAGGGATTTGAGGCGCATTAACATATGTGCTGAGAAATATCCAAGTCTGTACATTCTTACCGCAGCTCTTGGGAATGACGATGCTGGCTATCCCGAAGTATTACTGTGTGAAAAAGACCGGCATTGCATTTATTCATTGCCTCCTCGTGGAAAAAATTTACTTACCGTTCTTCACCAAAAGTGCAAAGACTTCCAAGAGACCTTATTATACCAAGTAAGTTCATGCGCTTGGAACCCTTTGCATTTTACTGCCTTCTTACCTTGGAGTTTCAGATCTGTCTGGACCCATACAAAGTCAATGAACATTGCAAGTTTCAATACCCTGAAATGAAGATGCTGATTGACAACTTCGTTACCATGGTGAAATTTCAAAAATTTCAAATGGGTGCATTAAGAGATTATGTGAAGGTTAATGGTCCCCTCCACATTAGCGAAGGGAAAGTATTGGATGTATACGCCAATTTGTGGAAATCAGCAGGCTTATATCTTCCGTGGAACAGAACTGTCGCTGTTGCCATCACTTGGAATCTGCCTGTCCTATCCCAGTATTTCGCCATTTATCCGTTGATTGCTAGTACAATGGGAAACAACAGTCTTTTCAACATTTCTTTGTCATTCTGTCAGGAAACCGACAATTATGATCTTGATACGTTCGATAAGATGACGAAAGCAAAAATCAGGAATGAGGCATCGGCGAATAAACTGGAAGACAGATATGATGTTCATCGGGGTAACTTGGTGTTGCTAGATGATGTATTTGGATTGGGGAATATTGACTACGTTTGCCTCAAGGTTTTGGGTTGCCACCATCCTGACTATGATGAATATGGGAATACCAACGTAAATGCATTTGGATTGAGCGTAGGTGGTTATTTTCTACCAACTGACAGCGACAACATTGATCTAGGTGGTTTTAAATATGAATCAGAAAGTGACCATCATTACAGTGCTTTATCTTCTGATTCGGACTTTGTTCCCAAAAAGGGAAAGATTGTCAGAAAAAAGAGACAAAAGGTCCAAGGTAAGCACTTTAAAGTGTGTTCAATTATTGAGTAACATTTTCATGATACATTCATTTCTCTCATAGGAAAAGCAAGTAAAACCAAAATTCAAGATATCATCAGTTCAGCTAGCGAAGACACTAACAGTGAACTTGTTGTCAATTCTGATCAAGAAGCATTCGATGGGGAAGAGAGTTTGGATGAATCTGTCAAATCTGACAAGAGCATTTCTTCCTATGAAATCTTTCATACAAACGATGGAACATTTTCTGACTTGGATTCTAAGAGTGCAGCATCATCCTCATCCAGCCCTCGTGAAAAGTTGATCGACAAATTTGATGGGGAAGTTGACATAATGGATACGGATACTTCTGAGTCTGGTACTTCTGAGTCTGGTATGTAATCTTGTGGTGTAAAATGAAAATGGCTTCTTTTATTCGATTTAAGTAATACTTGCTTTTGTAGTGTGCATGTCTTGCTCAAGTCAGTTTTTCCAGTATATGGACCAGACCAAGCTTGATGATGATGAATTGTCTTTTCACACTTATTTGTGTAGCCTGAGAAATAGTAATGGATTTGGACTGCTTGAGGTGAGGACTGAATCTTTGATGCCAAGAAGGATTGCTGAAAGGATAGATGAGCTTCAAACGGCATTCTTAGAAAAGCCAACTGAATTGAGAAAGAAATGGGTTTTGATTGATGATTTATGTCATTTCAAGCTGACAGATGAAGAAACAAATGGAGAATGCAATTCAAATACTTTTGGTGTGATTTTGGAAGGGCGCTTCAATGGATGCTACAAATGCAACAATTGTCACATTGGGCTCTGGAGTTGCAATATTGGCATAGTGAGTCCTTTGGACAGGACTATTTTGGAAAAAGTTTTTGAAGATGTAGACAACAGTCTTATTCCCACAATTTCAGATGACAAAGAAACACTAGTCATGAGAATATCTGGAAGCAAATATCTTGACGATATTGTTATATACAATCCTTCTTTCTCTATAATTAATGGGTCCCTCACATCACATCAGCCAAAAAGAAGATCTGAAGGAATTGTGAAACGATCAGTGCATAAATATAGTGGTAGTGATGGAGAGGGGCAAGGCAGGCAAATTGTAACACTTCCAAACTACACATCTTATGGTCGCCATCAAGACAATTGGCATGGAAGGCCTATGAAGAATTCCACCTTTCTTGCTAGTCTTATTTGCTGGAGAGCATGTTGGAATTATCTCACGGAAGTTTCGAGAAGAAGTCCACCGACACATTGTCAAATGCTATTTTATTATGGAGCATTGAAATCTAAGATAGGTTATCACAGAGACAATTTTAATGTTCAATTCATTAAAAATGTTGTTTCTGGCAAATCTGTCACATTGAATGGGCATCCTTCTGGTGGTGGGGAGAATTCTCAGATTGTTGGCTCAAATGTCTTGGTGTTGACAATGGGCAGTAAACCTATGAAATTTGCATTTAAGTTTCCATCGTTGGGAAATGTTCAAGGTAAAAGAGCACATATGTCACATCACCAAGGCATCATTTCACGTGTGGAAAGTTTACAATATCAGTTCTTGATCCCATTGATGATATCATGATGACACATGGAGCAAGCTTTGTCTATGGCAAGAGAGCGAATAAGGATCAGTGGTATAGAATAGGTTACTGCTTTAGGTGGCTCCAATCTTTTAGAGACTTTTATGAGGATACTTGTACCCTGAGGTTGGACTCATCTGGTATTCACAGAAAAAGATGTGGAAAGAAAACAGACAGAGATATATACACATAAGATATAGATTTGCAACAATTTAATACTTTTTCATACTATAATTTTTCTATATGTTATTGAATTTTGATATGGAACTGAGCATGCATGGCACTGCCATTGAAGTAGAATCACCATATTTACTCCAAACCGGAACGAGCGAGTCATTTTCGGCAATATTGTTTGACCGAAGAAACAAGCACAACTCATTGTGATAGGATCCTTTTGTGCTTTTGATGTTGCTGGATTTTCCAAATATGATATAATATTGCTTCAGACAAACTGATGTTTCTTAATTCCAAATTACTGATTTTGTTATGCAATGCCAATCTCAGCAGCAATCTAACTGGAAATGCTTCTAACAGTGAGACATGGTCATTCTGTTGTTGACTCTCAACCCAAGTGAAAGAAAGTTCTAATTTATTTTGGAAGAAGAAATTTTTGAGACACCAAGTTACGTCATGATGGTGGTATGAAGACCGCACTTGTTGTTCTGCTCTAATGAAAAATACAGTGAACATGTCTCACTCTTTCCATGACAATAAAATTATGATAAGAAAAACAAAATAAGAATGATGCTGGCAACAAAGAGCAAATGCAGTTTGCATCGTTCAGTCTGATTGTTATATATTGATATATATGTCAGTTCAGAATATTCTGTTCAGAATATTGTACTAAGGAATGCTTTCATTGTAATGCTTAATTACACTGTGATTATGCGTCAAAAATTGATTTGGCTTCTTTGAAATATTTTGTATTAACGTTTAATATAAAAATGATACGTTCAAACATTTTTCCCTTTGATACACTCTGCAGCTCAGAATGGCTTCTTCAAAACGTTCAGTATTAAAGTTAATTTTGAAAGTAATCGTTGAATTTTTTTTCCTTTCAAGTGAGCAAGATGCTGTAAATTGAAAAATTTAATATGTAAAGGTACAGGTAGAATCTGGCACAAAAGGTATCTATTTCTCAAAAAGATACCTTTTGTGAAGGGCACACAATTTTTTGAATTTTCCAAGAAATCAGAACGTTGTTTCTCAGAGTCACAAAAAATTGAGAAAAGAATTTCTCATTTCTTTTTTTGTAAAATTTTGAAATTTTTGGAGAAGACGTTGCAGTCTTAGATGTTGTTTAAATTCTTGTTCACCCAAACTCCCTGATCATTGTTGAATATTTTTCTCAAATGATGTGATCATAATTTTAATTTGGGAATATTATATTGATTCTATTATCAACAAATCAACAAAACAGCCATGGCAAACACAGCAAGCAAAAACACGCCACCATCAACTCCTACAAAGGGAAAACCTCCAGCTAAAGCTGCCAGTCCCCCAAGAAAGTCTGCTATAGACCGCAGCCCTCTGAAATCAGTTAAATCATCCAAAGACCAGATTGTGCGATACAAGGAAGTTGGAATCGAGGGAGTTTGTCTTGCATTTTGCTACAAACCAGATGGAATTAATCCTTCTTACATTGCCCCTATCACCCGCTATTTGGATGATTCTGAAGGTGACAAGGCAGCTGGTCACATCATGTTTCTTGCCCAGCTTCGTGATTCTAATGGAGCAAATGTTCCTCTACAGACACCGTCAGCCACTGGGAAATTGTATTCTACTGATGTCATTGTCATGTCTATTGATGATCCGAAGTATACCTTCTTCTCCGCAATTGGTGATCTTGTAAATGTGCTCAATGATGCCGCACGTAACTCTGTAGTGAGACCCCAATGGCAGTATCAAGTCCCCAGTTTTGTCAACAGAGGCAGGGCAACCCCTCCAACTGTTGTACCATTGAGCAAGTATTTACTCAATGATGATTGCATTAGTTTCATCAAGCGATTCTGGGAAAACTGTGAAAGCAAAGATGCATTAAACAATAATGAGCATCGAGATGTAATACTTAAGGAGGTATTTGGCTCTGCTGATGAAGGTTGGCAAGCATTGGAAAACATCTCTGAGGAAGCATATGAACTTTTGTAAAGAAGGTGTGTCACAGATATATGTCATGAGTTTTTATCTCTCGTGTGGAGTTACATTAAGTGATTGTGATTTGTAGATTGTCAAAATGTGTTTGCAAAATTTCTATGTTTCATTTTAGTGACTAAATGATTAATTTGGGTAATTTCTTGTACAGTGTCAATATCTGTGATTAAATGATTGGTTTTTATATTTTTGCTTTATCGGGAACTTTTGCAAGCATTCTGTGTTGAAAAGCTACCAAAGCAGGTGGAAGTGTAAATGCCCCTGGTTTGTATATTAATGGTTTGTTCAGAAATAAACCTACTCTTGTTCTCACTCTTGACAAAACAGTGTACACCCATCCATGGCCGTAATTCCAATTATTAATGATGAGTTCTTTTTTGTGATTCCTTGTAATTTGTGAGCAGTTGTAGCCTCATTCAAATTGATAGGTAATTGTATCATGATCACTTTCTGTTTGTGCTCTCCACTTTTTGATGATTGTCTTTGTCTCATACCTTTGTCAGGAGGATCAATATCACTTCTGTAGAATGTACAATAATACCTCTTTGGTTTCAGCCTGAATCTTCTTGAGGAAACAATTTTTCTCAATCTTGTTTGAAACCCATGCAGCTGTGCTTCTTTTCCTTCATTCATTGGATCATGCTGAAGGTCATTCTCTAATGATGAGATCTGTTCTTCAATCTTGATCTGTTCCATCTTTTTGGAAAATGTTCAAACTCAACATAATCCACATCAGTAACATTAATTGTATACACTTTTTCCCATCGTAATTTTTCCAATTCAAAGGTATGTCTGTTTTTCTTTTGACCCCAATGACTCTACATAATGTACCATTTCCTCTTCCCCTTGATATATCATCATTGTCAATTATCATGCAATGTGCCCCAACATAAAGTTTTAATGCAGGATCTATATTTTTTGTTGGTCTTTCATATCACTGTCACCACATTTGGCATAAATTTTGTTTCTCAATTCACTTGTCACTCTTACTGGCAAGCAAGTTTCATTTGCAAAAGTTTTTGGATTTACGTCGTTTTGGAGCCTTTCTTATATCTGCTTCAATAACAACAGTATGCTCTGGTGGAGGTTCAGAACTCTCTGATGATGGGAAATCTTTTATGTGATTTTGGAAAACAGATGCATGAATTGATACTCTTTCTGAGTTTTTCCAACAAGCATATGCAATATCTGCATCCTGTTGGATTTCAGGTAGTTGAACCTGCTGGCCAATGACACGTTCATTAATGGCATTGCAGTCTTCTTTTGTAAACAATCCATCCCACATTCGTTTTAGGATTCTTCCATACTCAGGGTCATCTTTGAATCTGTGGCTGTTGTTAAGAATGATTGCAACATTTATTGAGTTTTCCCACAGTGATGAATTGGAATACAAGAGCTGACTCTCTCTAGCTTTCACTGGTGGTATTTGTCGGAAATCGCCACAGAATATTATTGAATATCCTCCAAATATCATATTTGGAGACAATCCCTTCCCACGGAACATAACCTACGACGGATCATATTTAGACGGAATTCAGCTTTTCCATCTGGTCACATGTTGAAAATGAGATTTCATCTATAATCAGCATTCGAACTTGTTCCCAGTTATGAAGCATCTCAGGAGATATATTTTTTGACTTTGAATTCAAGTAAGCTGCACTGTGTAAGGTAACGCCTCCAAACAAAGCAGCAGCACATCCAGTGATAGCTGTAAACAAAAAAGTTTTATCACCCCAAAGGATGTCCATTGATTTGCAAAATTGAAAACAAAATTGTTGGGCAACATCAATTGCTGTACTTTTGCCAGCTCCGGCAGGTCCAGTGACAAACATTAACAATTGCTCCTTGGCACCAAGGTCCTTCAACTTTTGTTCCACTTTCTGCTTTATAAGAGTTGTTCTTTCATCTCTGAGATCCTCATCACTATCTGCAAATCCTGATGCCATAGATGAAGAGTCCAAACTCTCACGAATCAGATTCAGGAGAAATGAACTGCAGATGACTTCATAAGCGATATACTGGATTCTGTCCAATGTAATATGCTTTTCTCTTGAAATGCGATTAGCAACTCCTTGCATTGTTGGAATTGAACCTCTGTTGAAAGTGGAGGAAAATCCAAGCTCTGCCCATTCCCTCTCTTCGAGGATACAATCTTCTTGTGAATCACTGTCATCAATCCTCTCTTCTGAAAAGTCAATTCCTTGCGTATCCTCATGTAAGTTATTCCTGATGGTAGCACCACTGATGAAAGCAAGTAGAGTTTTGTATTTACTTGCCCCATGACCAAATACACTGTTGTCAGTTTGGGCATTCATTGAACCTCTTGCACTCTGTGATGCTTCATTATTGGCGGCAGAGGAGTTATTTCCAGGTAAAAAAATTGAACTTGAATCAAATGATCTAGTATTGATTGTTTTGTTGATTGATAAAAATTCCCCTTTTTTGAGATCATTCAATGATCTTTCAATACAGTTATCATCTTGGTAGAGATCTTCCTCAAACTCATCCTCATGATATGAATCTACAGAAAGGGCATCATCAAACTCAGAATAATCGCTGTCACAAGGGTCAACTCCAGCATGACCATCCATATTATCACTTTCTGTTGATTTCGTAGTTGCTTTGATTCTATCAGTAGGAACCTTGCATTTTCTGCACTGTAAACTGTCTTGCATGTTTTGGAGAATTTTTGTCCCACATTTCCAAAATTTGCTAGAATCAATATTCTCATTCATAGCATGCATAAGTTTATCCCACAAACAAGAATGAGCTTCATGAAGTAAAATCGATTCATTCCGAAAAGGGTAGAAAAGAATCAATGCAATTTTTGCATAGTTTTCCCTCGATTCAAGGGCCCCTTTGCTTGGTTCATTTTCCGTCAGCTCTAAATCTTCCAGGTCACATAGCATTCCTTTGGGCATTGATAATTTTGGGATTCTCATCTTTTGGATTCTCTCATGTAACAGTATCTTCTTCCTGGATGATCTTCTTTGAAAGCAAATTCACCATCTTGTAGTATTGGCATGCCACTATCATCATTATTGCTCATTCTATTGAAAGATAAAGGAATCCTTTCATACTTCAATGCAAATTCATAGAAACTCAAATCTTCCAAACAGTCTGGCCTAAACAAGTAATCGTTCACAGAGTAATCTGCCCACATGACCACTTCCCCATTTTCACCCCTATTCTTTCTACGGAGAACAAAGTCACCTGGAGGTTCTCCTTTTAGCTTATTAAGCATTTGTCCAACAAGCAGATCCTGAAAGTCATGTGAAAATGAAAATCTGGAACCATTCTCACACAATAGCAGATGCGCCATTGTTGCACTAACAACATCTTGACTCAGGTGAACACTCATTCCAATGAGGAAACGGCACAAACCCTCCCGAAAACAGGCGTCTTGTTCCATGTTTGGTGTATGTTGCAACCCTTCAGCTACCAACTTTTCCTCTTCTTTCTGGATGCGACGAATGACTTGCTTTCCCACTCTATCAAAATCAACACCTCTATCTTCTTTCTGCGTAGATTTGGTGGAGTAATGAACAACATAAAAAAGACACCTGGGACTTCCAACTTGAATGTTGCTATTACAGCCAAGAGTCTTGGTTATATACTTGCAATGTGTATTCAAAAATTGAGATCCCAAAGATCGCTTGCTTTCCACAGTGTAGGGGTAAATGGTTGTATCACCTTTCTGCAATGATCTCCAAACAGTTGCCTTTGTTTCATCATCATTGTCTTCTTGAAATGTTGTTTTGTTAATGGCAGGTCTTGGAAATGGGAAACGACACTCTTTGCCATATTTGAAGCAAGAAGTCCTATGCTTCCAGTCGTGCTCATTCATTCTTCTTGTTGCAACCAAATGCCTGAATTCACTGTCAAAAAGAAATCCTGCTTCTTCTGTGGCTTCATCAATAGGATATCGATATGTCATCAAATCTGATCTTTCTCGCGACAAGGGAAATTCTACACCAATAGGTTCAGCACATCTAGAATTTTTCATTGACTCCATAGCCATGTTTGTAAGGGTGACCGTCGTCAGATGAGTAGTTTCCCCTGATAATCCCTTTTCAGCACACAATTTACACTCCATCACATGGCCCTTCAATTCCATCCTATGAGATTCTGATCTGCAATCTCGAAGTGTCTGGGCATCTTTTTCTTGGAACATGTCTGAAATGCAACCCTGTTGTTGACATTCTTTGTGAAATACTTCAAGTTCAGAAGAATACCCATAATCAGAACAGAAGTGTCTGTCAACGAATCCCTCAAGTTCCTTTCTTGCATTTTGGCGGATCACTAGGTCATTATCAAACAAAGAGTCTTTCAAGTCATCAAATCCTTCCAACCATACTAAACAGTGGCCATGCAACGATCCTCTTCCTTGTTCTTCACTTCCTCTCACAAAAGCCTTGCATTTGCCATACATTCCTTTACCCTTGCTGCAATTTTTGTTGAAGTCCCATCCTAACAGTTCACACACTACTTGCATTGCAGCCTGATAGTCAAGGGAGCAAGCTCCTGGATATTTTGTCCTCTTTTTTTGTCTTACCTCAAAATCGGAAATGCAATCAGCTTCATTACAATCAACTGTAGGAATGACAATTTCCTTTCCTTGGTTAGCATACATGCGCACCCTGAAATTACACTCGTCATCCGGCGTAACAGTAAAAAAAATGCTGTGAGGACCAAAGTAGTCACTGAGTGCATAAACCTTCTTTCTAGCTTCCTTGGCAGCTTCTGCTGTGTGCCCAAGAATTTTGCATGATGTTGTGACAGATTTCAAAAATGATGCAGCTGGTGTGTTTATATCAAGAGGTTCACTGTTCTGTTCCCTTCTGTTGAGCTCTTTTGCAGCTTTGTGCACATCACCCACAGACAGCTTTGAAATCCGTTCTCCCAGCGCCTGCCCTTGATAGTTCGATCTGCATTTTATGAGTCCAGTGGTATATGATGCATTTCTACACATCAGATGATAACAAACTAAGATGAAATCTGGTCTCATGAACTGGTTCAAGGAAAGTCTCATGTAGTGCTTCAGACATGCTTCATTGGAAACTTCCACCTTTCTCTTTTACCCAAATTCGGACATCCCAAACCAAATGGAAATTGAATGGGAAAGGCATCTTCTAAATTGATTTCATGTCCTCTCAAGTAGGTACCACCATACATCAACATTGTTGGTGCAGTTGACTCAAGCATAGCTTGGACGAAATCCTCAGTGCTATCAAACACTGAATTGTCTGTATTTGGATTCTGTGACTCACTTGAAAAGTAATACGTCTTGCCTTGGATCTGACATTCTAATTCAGGAGCAACCGGATCAGAAGTATTATTTTCATTGTCATCATCTTGCAGTATGATCACAGGATTTGGACATTCATCTGGGGCAACACATCACTGTATCCCTTATGACCTGATTCCTTGATGAACCATGTTAAAAGATCCATAAAAAGGTCTGTGTCCAATTCAGCTTGCCTTCTTACAACATTTTTCTGAGCTGGCGTCATTCTGCCACACAATACCACATAAATGTTTTTTCCCCCAGTAGAACTCCTGTATTTTTGCAGTGCACCTCCTACATGAGATTGATCAACGCTGAACATTGAGAAATGCCCTTTCAAAGATTTTTGACTTCCTCCAGTATAGGCATGAACGTATCCAAATGGCCTCACTGGGCTGATTGAAGCACAAAGAAGTTCATCCAAATCAATTTCTGCATTAATGCTTCGATTTTTGATATTGCCATTTTTGTCTTGAAAATTGATGACTTCAGGAATGTGACCTATTGCAAATCCATTGGCTATTGCAAATTTGGGAGGTTTGTCTTGATCCTTATTTCTTGAACATTTCAGGCTCCTGTAGCACGTCTCACAACACTCATACCCTTTCTGATCTACTCTTGCCCTGGGAGAGAGCAACAAATGCTTCAAATCGCAATCCTCAACTTGGTACTGTTTCACCAATTCTGGGTGCATGGGAACACCATCATGGTACTCCTCATAAGTTGAGACTGCTAATTTTGATGAGCTCTCCAACAACGCTTCTTTCTCGATAAATTTCACTTCTTCCAATCCAATGATGAGACGATCACAAATGACGCATACATGTGCACGGTGCCTATTGATATCACCTTCCACAGCAGTTGAGAGGCAAATCTTCTCTCTGATCTTCTGAACCATTTTTTCCATCTCTGACTCATTCAACTCTCTTGGCAGAAAATTTTGGTTGCATGGTGGGTTCTCTTGAGTGTTTGTAGGACTTGGTGAATTTTCACTATGAGGACAAGAAAAGGAACATTCCTGTCCAGATGCATTGGTAACTCTCTCTTCGCTTCTCATTGATCATCTTTGCATTGGCTTTGTAGTGATTCTTCCTTTTGTTTGTCATATGAACAGTGTTGATTTCATATTGAGCTTTTCTCTTTTGACAGATAGACTCTGCCTTCCTATCATATTGAACCCTTTTCTTTTGGCATATGGAATCAGCTTTTTCCTCATAGTACCTTTTCCTTTGCAGGCAAATGGAATCTGCATTAATTTTATACTTGGCACGTTTGGTATCACAAATGGAATTCCTGTGACTTTTGTAATAAATGTTGCTTTCCTTTGTGCTTTGAGCCTTTGTCTTTTGATAGTATCTTTCATTTCTTCTTTTCCGATCATTTTTTGTTTTTGCCACCTTAGCAGCTATGCTAAGCCTTTTTGCTTCTTCGTAGAAAGAATCTACAATATTTGTAAACACACAATATACAGCATAAGCTAATAAAACAAAACTTAAGAGGCAACGATTTCAAATTTTCTCACAGTGAGTGCAGCTCATGGATGATGCGTGTGGTGTGCTATGATGTGACATTTTAAGCAGAAGCGATCGTTAGCACAATGCATTTACTTAATGTGTTCGTTGAAAATAATTTATGGCAATGTAGTAAAAGTTGTAAGTGATGCATCTGCATTGACACAATAATATGATGTGTTGCCTTTACCTATTGTATGCATTTACGTCATGTGTCCGTTGAAATATTTTTTGGCGATGTTGCCATTACGATAGCAAGAAACGTTTACATGATGTGTCCGTTGAAATGTTTTTTGGCGATGCGGTTCAAAATGTCAGTCATGCGCTTACGTTTTACATGATGTGTAAATTGACCATTTTTCGGTGTGCGTTGAGATTGACAATAATTTTTGGCAAAGTGATAGTGCACTGCACTTAAGTGTGTACATTGACCATTTTTGGGTGTGCCTTGAGATAGGGAATAATTTTTAGCAAAGTGATAGCATAGAACGTTTTGGGATTTGTTGCCTTTATGATAGCAAGAAACGTTTACATGATGTGTCCGTTGAAATATTTTTTGGCAATGTGGTTCAAAATGTCAGTAATGCGCTTACGTTTTACATGATGTGTACATTGACCATTTTTCGGTGTGCGTTGAGATTGACAATAATTTTTGGCAAAGTGATAGTGCGCTGCGCTTAAGTGTGTACATTGACCATTTTTCGGTGTGCGTTGAGATAGGGAATAATTTTTAGCAAAGTGATAGTATGATGCGTTTACATGTGTACATAGACCGTTTTGGGATGTGTTGCCTTTACGATAGCAAGACGCGTTTACATGATGTGTCCGTTGAAATATTTTTTGGCAATGTGGTTCAAAATGTAAGTAATGCGCTTCCGTTATACATGATGTGTACATTGACCATTTTTCGGTGTGCATTGAGATTGACAATAATTTTTGGCAAAGTGATAGTGCGCTGCGCTTAAGTGTGTACATTGACCATTTTTGGGTGTGCCTTGAGATGCGATAGTATGATGCGTTTACATGTGTACATTGACCGTTTTTGGATGTGTTGCCTTTATGATAGCAAGACGCGTTTACATGATGTGTCCGTTGAAATATTTTTTGGCAATGTGGTTCAAAATTTCAGTAATGCACTTACATGATGTGTACATTGACCATTTTTTGGTGTGCGTTGAGATTGACAATAATTTTTGGCAAAGTGATAGTGTGATGCGTTTAAGTGTGTACATTGACCATTTTTGGGTGTGCGGCGATGTGGTTCAAAATGTCAGTAATGAGCTTACGTTTTACATGATGTGTACATTGACCATTTTTCGGTGTGCGTTGAGATTGACAATAATTTTTGGCAAAGTGATAGTGCGCTGCGCTTAAGTGTGTACATTGACCATTTTTGGGTGTGCCTTGAGATGCGATAGTATGATGCATTTACATGTGTACATAGACAGTTTTTGGATGTGTTGCCTTTATGATAGCAAGACGCGTTTACATGATGTGTCCGTTGAAATATTTTTTGGCAATGTGGTTCAAAATGTCAGTAATGCACTTACATGATGTGTACATTGACCATTTTTTGGTGTGCGTTGAGATTGACAATAATTTTTGGCAAAGTGATAGTGTGATGCGTTTAAGTGTGTACATTGACCATTTTTGGGTGTGCGTTGAGATAGGGAATAATTTTGAGCGAATTTTTGGCCATGCTACAAAATGCTTTTAGATATATTTTTAGAGGTAATCACATATCAACAGTTATTGAATACCCATGCAAATGAACCAAGAAACTTAGGCATTTACGGGTATTTACAGCAATGCATAAATGAATTTACCTATAAAATCCAATAGCGAAAAAAGCGTCTTATGGAGAAGGAGAAGAAAACGAAACCTGCTCAGTGATAAACTAAGATTTTTAAAAAAATCTTGATATCCAAAATCCACCGCAGGCAGCAACTTCCTGGAAAACCTGTTTTTTGGCAATAACATGTATCCAAGTAACACCAAGTGGTCTTTTTTTCTCGGAACGGAGAAAAAATACTCCGCCCGACATGCAGAGAAGACTCTGAGAATCCACGACTACCTGGCTTCGGTGAAACCGAGTGACACCAAGTGAAACCGAGTGAAACCGAGTGACGCCAAAGTGAAACCGAGTGACACTGAGTGACGCCAAGTGACGCCAAGTGAAACCAAGTGACGTAACACCGAGTCCAAGTGACACCAAGTAAAACAAAAGACTTGAAATAAGAACAGTGTAATGGTTATCTAAATAAGTCAAATTTAGACGAAACGTGTGAAACCGAGTGACACCAAGTGACACCAAGTGAAACCGAGTGACACCACGTGAAACCGAGTGACACCGAGTGACGTGACACCGAGTCCAAGTGAACCGAGTGAAACTGAGTGACACCAAGTGAAACCGAGTGACACCAAGTGAAACCGAGTGACACCAAGTGAAACCGAGTGACACCAAGTGAAACCAAGTCACTCGGTTCTGCGAACAAGTAAGGCCAAGTCGGAGAAACGGACTAATTTTGAAATTTTCCTTATCCCGAAGTACCCGCGCGTGACACCGGGTCACACCGAGTCCGTGGTTTTCCAGGAAGTTGCAGGTGCTCCTCATTTAAAACCAGAAGCATCTGCCCGGAGTGGATTTTGGATATATCCAATATAACAAGCAGCCGCTGCAAGATTTTTTAGCAGCAGCGGGAGCCCAATAAAAGGAAAAAGTCTTGTTTCATTTTAAAATGATATAATTAGCGGCTGCCAGTTAGCGTGCGCAGCACGCGCACGGGCACGACTTTCACAACTTTTTTATAGCGAGCGTGGTGCGCATGGGTACAACTTTTTTAGTGATGTGCTTTCCAATATTTTAAATAAAGTGAAAGCTAGCGCGGCGCGCATGGGCACGACTTTTTTAGTAGAGAGGGTGTAACGAGGTTCAACAATCTACGCTCCACGATCCACTCTCCCCAATTTTTGTCAGATCTGGATGGTACTTGTCGGTTTGATGATGCAATGCACTGACCGTAGAACAATTAATCGCAAAATTGCGCGGCGTCGAATCGATTTCATGCAAAAATCCAAACTCAAACTCCAGAATTTGAGTTTGGATTTTGAAAAAAAATTAACGTAGGAATTTATACATAACTCTGGGCCGGTCCAGTTCCGCTCTTAGTCTTGGACACCTCATCTGACACGACATCTGCTTTCCAACCAGAATGATGGGTGTATGGTACAATAGCATGATAGATCGTCAAACCCCCAAAACACACAGTAAGTACATCATGCACGTACCATTCATTTTCACATGACAATCTTTCATAATAATCTAGAGCAACAATGAACAATAATTTTGATCACAAACCCTTTAACCGAGCCCCATCAGATGGACCAATACTACCGACTGCAGCGGTGCGCACAGGATCTATGCCTGGCTTTGCAGGCTTGAAGAATGACGTCCAGCTCTCAATTTCACTCCTCATGAATCTCTGTCTTCACAGTGCGCACAAATGTCCTAACAATGCATCATCTCAATCCAAGGCAATGTGGGTTGACTACATGAGGAAGCAATTTAATATTGGAAATATTGTTAATGGATGTATGCCCTGTCAGATTTATGAGCTATGGAACATTCCCAACTATCATCTGAAGATGAAGGATATGATACTAAGAATACCAGGATACTTCAATGATAAATTCAAGCTTCGACAAGCAAATGAAGGCAATGCAGCAGAATTCTCTGATGCAGAAATCTATGGGAATAGGATAATAATGGAACGAGAAGCTGCTTTGGTTGCTCATGTTGAGAAAAGTGCAGTTGAAGCCAGAGCACAGAAGAGTGACCAGAGCATGAAACATAATGCCCAGGATTGTCTGAATCTTTTATCACCAGGTATAGGAGTTTCGTACCCCAGTTGTGTTGATGTTGATGAATCCGAAGCCAGTGGTTTGGCATCTCTTGCTCGGCAACCTGTCAGCACTGCCCTAAGTAAGTCAAATGCATTATATTCTCATGCAGCTGAAGGATAGTGAAAACATATTGCTACTTTTCAAATATTCCAGATATTCATGTTGTCTATGTGGAGAACCTTGAAAATCTCCATTAGGACCAGAGAATGGAACGTTTGTCCGTAATTAGAACAATCAATGAATCCAAATACTAGGTAAGGAAGAAAAGCTAGGCCAGGACTGTCCCATAATTACCATCGCCATCAAAATGGTGTTTGCTTTGGATACTCTTTGTTGTATAGACTGGAAAAAATCAGGAAACTTATCTTGGGATCTCAGCAGACCCTGGTGACCCAATATGTTCTGATATCGTCTATCAACATAGAAAAGTATGCATTTCCATCCATAACTCCAACAACTATTATCCCCACCAAAAACTTGACTGCACATGTCTTTGATAGACCATCCCTTTTGCATCTTGTCATGAGAAATAAGAATAATTCTTCTGGATGGAACATATAATGGCACAGTGCACCATACTGATTAGTGTTATCAGTACAAATATAGATGTAGCCATCGTGATCTGCTCTGCTATTAATATCAAAGAGGCAGAAAATCTCACAAAGTTCATTATTATTGAAGCTGGTGAGATAATCACTCGTTGCATCGATTCAGTCAGAGAGCTGGATTAGCCTACGAGGCATGTATGTGAGAGGGATGGCTTCCTCCTGGGGGCTGATGTCATGAAACAAGTGGTCCAGTCAAAACCAGAAAATAGATTTTGAGACACAGCGCTCAAAGTCGTGTCCCTTGAGAAGTAAAATGGCATTGATAATCATGTTGACACTGTTTTTGACATCATCAGAAAGTTGAATAAGATTTTGAGAAATCAGAATCTTGGTTAGAAGGAGCTGGTGCAACTCTTGAGCTGTCGTGTGTGTATCGAATAAGTTTTACAACCGTGCTTGCTGGAGCTTTGCACAAGTGCCCACCTCCGCATGGCTCAGCTGCATCCACCTTGAATTGCTGGGGTTGTGCCGTTTTGTTCCCCTGTAGGAAGACCAGTAATAGGATGACAACTCGCCGTTCGTGGCATGGTAATTCTTGTTAAAATAGTATTTGATTCATTATTTTAACAATTATCTAGCTGCATAAATACAAGAGGAAAGCTGCGCTGCATAAATAAGAGATGAAAACCATAGAAAGGTGTGTGGGGGCGCGATGTTTTGTCGAATCGTCAAGTGTTGAGTGTCCTTTTACATGTCCATTTTTGTGATAGAAGCGAAGGTTGACACTCGACGGTAGACACAGTTCTTGTCACCAAAAACCTTAAAATTGGGGAGGACTTATGGGAAATCAGCATATTAATGGATGTCACATGTACTCATGCAAAGGTACCATACCGTAAAGATATTACGGTGTATTATGATGTATGTTGCGGAATGCATGCCCAAGATGATATGATATGACAGTTCTCAATCAAATCCATGACTGACACCACACACCGTTGTATTTTTTAACTGAATTATTTGTATTCATTATTAGATATAATATGATCTAGAAATTCTAAATAATTAAGCCATAACAGGTTCAAACACTTGTTACTCTCAGAAGAACTTTCGTAGGTACTTTCGGAGGTACTTTGTACTTTCGGAGGTACTCTATACTTTCGATGGTACAAAGTACAAAGTACCTTCAAAAGTACATGTCTATTTAGGAATCATTATATTTTCTACGAGAAATCAAAGTTAGGTACAAAGTTCCTCCGAAAGTACATTTTGGTACTTTTGGAGGAACTTAGTACTTTCGGAGGAACTTTGTACTTTCGAATGTACGCTCAGTTTCAGTACATGGTACTCTTTGAGGTTCATTTTACCTTTCTTTACCATGAATTATTTGAGAAGTGGATCACACAAAGAACGAGAGCAATTATTCTGAGATAAATCCCATAGTGCAACTGCACATGCCTCTTTAAGGTATGTACAAATTAATACAGCCCCACAAATGATTACAATCAGTGCCACTCTAATTCTCTTTTTGTAATAAAACATCATACGGTACTAGAGAATTTTTGATTGTTCTTGATTTTCATGCAAATTCCCCCTAAGTCCAGAGTGTGGAGCGTGACGTCACAAATAGTGGAGCGATGATCGTGGAGCGTTTAACGTAAAATTACATTACAACCTCGGTAGTGATGTGCTTTCCAATATCCCTACTCTTTTCTGCGGTGCCATAGTTGCACCTCAGAAAAAATGATTTTGATAATTTTTCTGCGGTGCAACTATTGCACCACAGAAAAGAGTAGGGAGAAAATGTATTATAAATAGGCATATGTTCCAGGTGGAATGATGCCGAGCCTCATTTACCTTTTAATGTCAAATGTGATTATTTGAATTTCTACGTGAGCCATGTAGGAATTGTGCTCTTATGGTGCAATTAATTGCACCATAAGGGTTATCATGGAGGAAGCTAGCTATGGTGCAACTATTGCACCGAACAAAAAGAGTATGTCATACTCAACTACATGACACATTGTGTGTATCAAAGAAGATAAGCGCTGCACTAAACAAAGAGTAGCACTCCTTCAAATTCTGGATGACTATTATGAAATACTTATTTAACTATACTCACTTTGATCGCACAACCAATGACTTACTCAAGATCTCATATTTCATTCTCTTCTCCCTAGAAATTGCTGGTGCTACACTCATCGACCTCATATTTCATCTTATGTAAATAAAACCCCAAAGCCTTTGCGTTCACTTTAAACATGGTGAGCATGATTTTTTCCATACGAAATTTCAGAGCAAGTAATTCTACAATACTCATCAGACATTTGCCGAGGCCCAATTTTTGTTTCATGGATTGTATTTGGAGTTTGTAAACGTATGATACCAGAGCAATTGGGTCATCTTCGTGGTCTGGTTCAAAGCGATAGTGCACAAATCTGAGCACTGTCGGTTCAGACTCTGCATTTGTACTTTGAGAGATTTTGCTGCCATTTATATCTGCCCTTGTTCTATTGAATGCATTTTCCTCTGTCAAGATGACTAAAAATCTAGCATCATCATCACAAATTCATTTGGTTTCTCCTTCATATCCAACCCCCAGCAACTCTGCCAATATAAATCCCCTATATTTTGCTCAAATATCAGAAGACACTGATCGAGTAGGGTTGGTGGCAAGGGTGTGGAAAAATGTTCAATTCTCGCAGTAATACTCTTGTTGTTGTCTTGTCCAGATTTTGTGTTATGTGCCGAGATAGGAATATCCAATTTTAAGTATGATGGTGGAAGAGACGTGAAATGGTTTTGACTTTTCACTTTGGAAATTGCTTGTTTGGTGTGCTGCAATCCCCCCTTGTATCCCAACTGACGCCGTGCCAACCACAACCACAATGTGCATATGCTAATGCTGTCCATGGCATTCAGGATTTGCAGAGTGGCCAGGGCACAGAAAACATATCCCCAGTGTGCTTCATTGTGTTGTTTGGCTGCAAATCCCCCCTTGTACATTTGACAGGAGGCAATGTGTTGTGCTATGGTGGAGGGACTTTTGAGGGCTAGGAATTGTTTCGTGACAAGAGTCACGCAAGCGGCTCGGGCGATAAGTGGTATGTGATCCCTTCTTCTTGGGATTGTTGGATTCCATTTCTTGGAAGGATGTCGACATGGTGTCCGTTGTAAAATAATGCAATGAAATGGGGGAGACGACGACGGGGATCACGAGATCTTTCAGAGGAAGGTCTAAACTGGAAATGTTGTTTAAAGGTACTTGCTCATGTAAAAAATAGGCATGACCTGTCCCTGCCTAATAACTCAAGCGAAGTGTCTACGTAGACACCATCGGTGTCTACGTAGACACGATTGGTGTCTACGTAGACACGATCGGTGTCTACGTAGACACAGAACGTGCCTACGTAGACACAGTTGTGCTTGTTTCAAATTGATTTGGAATTCGTAGTAGGTTGAATTTTGATTTTTTGATCTTTAACCGTGTTTCGGCAATATTATATGTTAAAAGCCAGTGTGAATTAAAAGCGTGATTTGGTTCGCTCTCAGGCAATATCAGAACTCTCAGGGCTGATCGAGTATTGAAAAGGCCATTTCTTTGCGTGGTAGCTTTGTTGTTTCAAAAATGACCGTGATGGCTGTTGCAAGCACGGGGGCACTTTCTGATCAAGTTTACTTGAGGATCAGTTTAATTTCTTGAAAACTTGTCGGTACAAACTGTTTCCCAAGTGAACCTATTAACAAAATGAGATCAGAATACACTCCTAATAGACGTGAACGAAATAATGTACCAAAACCTCTCGGGAGGAACAATTCAATTTTGAGAATAAGGGCTTGATAGTGCCATGTGGTCATTTTAATCTGACATAGACCTCTTGGGGGTCACAATTATATTTTTAAGGGTAGCTTGAAGGTAACAAAATATTGTACAGTTAGGAAGTACCATTGGTATTTTATATTTATGGTCGATTTTGGTCACTTTCTGCAAAATGGTCACCAAAAAATGGCCTATATAATATAGTTTATGGACGTTTGGAGAAAACAAACAAGATTTTAAACATTTCGAATCTTAAAATGTAACAATAATTTATATTAATGTCCGTATACATATAAACGGGTTATATAAATTGGAATTACTAGATATACAGTATATTGATTTTTAGGAAACTTACTATGTTTAAATAACTCGACGAAATTTGATAGTATTATTTTATATTAATGGCTGCATATCAAAGTCAGACCTGTCAACATGTCTGTATATAAGCTAATGTTTGTCCGTTTATTTTTTATTAATGTCTGTATATCATTTAATCACACATTTCTTGCCTGCTGCGTAACAACCATCCTGTAAGCATTCAAATTGTTATATACATAATCATGGGATATGCTTATTCACATACGTACATGAATACTAAATATATCATACTATACGGGTCTACACATATTAGGGAATGAAGGTTTTGATAAGCAAAAATGCCCGTTTTCGTGCACACATTTTAAATATCCGTTGGTTGCTCACTAATTTGTGCCACATCGCTAATTTTTTGTATGGTAAGGTACCACCTTACTGGTAGATACAATACCACACCCACGCTGCATGCAGGCTGCTCCAGAACTGCTTTCCACGACCATGCAAATATCAGCCCAATTAGAATGACCGACAATGAACAATGAGCAGAATGATTGCTTTGGCATCATCGGATTGTGATGATGCAATACCACCATGATCGCATCTTGAAGGGACACCGTTTTGGTAGAGTAGATCGTGAAATGTGCTTGCTGTGACTGTTTTTTTCACGTGCAGCAGCATGAATGTTTTTACATGTGAGCAGTGGTCGCACCGGAACGAATCGGAACGACGCTGATCAAGATGGGCCTGAATGACTCCCAATATGGAGTTGTCACATTGGGGAAGTCGTTTTTTACGCAATCGTGCGAAACTTTATTACGCCACTGCACTGTCACGCTACTTTGTTTGTGCAAAATCGATTTGTTATATACATAACTCGCGGCACAGGTACGTCTGTTTTATGTATATCAATTGTTTATGTACATAACACGAATTATTTTATTAACACTACGGCAACACTCCTTTGTTTGCGAAAAATCGATTTGTACATCGATATGTTATGTACATAACAAGGATTGATTGAAAAAAAGGTATGTTTATGACATTATTATGTATATAACAGCACAACATGTTCATGACATTATTATGTATATACCAACAAATCGCTTTTTTTCTGCCCATCTGTTTTGTTGGGCCACATGTGAAATGATCCCATACAGGTATGTTTATGTCTTTCTTATGTACATACCAACATATGTTTATGTCGTGGTTATGTATATACCAACAATCACTTTTTTGCATCCCTTTCAAGCCACATGTGAAATGGTCACACCTAGGTGTGTTCATGTCCTTGTTATGTATATGCGACACATGTTTATGTCATTGTTATGGATATTCCAATATATGTTTTTCGGACGCTTTTATGGCATCATGATTGATTGATCGAAAGTAAAGGTTTGTTTATGACATTATTATGTATATAACAACACATGTTCATGACATTGTTATGTATATACCAACAAATCGCCTTTTGGAACTCTACCCCATAGGGATGCAATTTGATAAGGAACACTTGACGGGACTTGTATGGTGACGACAAGTTTCGCGCTATTGAGATGAAGTATGGTAATGGGACAAAGACAGATAACTTCTTGATGTTCTCTGATTGACATGTTCAATTACAATTCAGACGAAAAGGGAGATTGGCGACGAGATATGTAAGTATGACTGAATTTTTGGAGATCTCAGCAAAGCATGGTGATGATGTTTTTCGGTTAAGACATGAAAATAGACGTCGATGTTTGGGATGTGGACTGAGGTATTTCGTGTTTTTGCACAGAAGTCTGGTGACGATATAGGTTGAGATGTCAGTGCGTCGCGGTTTTTGGAGAGGTGGCAACAATGTCGATATTTTTGGTGTTTTGCTCTGGTGATTTTTGATTGCGCAGAAGTCTCATGTCGATATTATTCGAGATCACGTTGAAGCAAGGAGTCGATGTTTTGAGATGGGGCAATAATGATGATGAGGATATTTTGGTAGTTTGCGCCCTGGTGTTTTTTGATTGCACAGAAGTCTCATGACGATAATTTTGGAGATCACATTGAAGCAAGGAGACGATGTTTTGAGATGGAGTTTAATGACCTCTTCGATTCGCCAAGGCCAGGATTGTTTGTTCAAAGAAGAGAAGGACTCAGGGTGCATGACAACACCCGAAGTTTTCAGAGTATGACATTTTTATTAACGAGAAGGTAAGTTTATGCATTTGTTATATATATAACTTTGTGTCGTCTTGGTGAGGAATGGCTATGACAGTGTCTCTTTTTGGGCAGTCCATTCAGTTTATGTTCGTGACGTTGTTATATACATAACAGTGTGATCCCAGAGTTTTTTCAGAGTATGATATTTTTCTTAAGAAGAAGGTAAGTTTATGCATTTGTTATATATATAACTTTGTGTCGTCTTGGTGAGAAATGGGTGTATAACATAGTCTCTTATTGGCCCAACCACTCAAGTTATGTTCGTGACGTTGTTATATACAGGACAGAGTGATATATAATTTTGTGTCATCTTGGTGAGGAATGGATATGAAGGTGTCTCTTTTTGGGCAGTCCAATCAGTATATGTTCGTGACGTTGTTATATACATAACAGTGTGATCCCAGAGTTTTTTCAGAGTATGATATTTTTCTTAGGAAGATGGTAAGTTTATGCATTTGTTATATATATAACTTTGTGTCGTCTTGGTGAGAAATGGGTGTATAACATAGTCTCTTATTGGCCCAACGGCTCAGGTGATGTTCGTGACGTTGTTATATACATAACAAAGTGTGATCATGTGTATTTCTCAGGCATTGAAGACATCTGAGTATGCGAGGGTATGTGATTGCAATTTTGTTTTATTAGGTTTTTTTTAAAGCATGGAGGATGAACCTGACACTTTTTTTTGGCTGGATGTGTTATGTTGAAAACAGAGTTATATACATAATCACATGGATACAGTGACCAAAGGTTTTTCCCACAGTGCTATCAGCCACCTGCTGTGGTTTTTTCACCCTGTCCAGTCAATACCCCCCCAGATCGGTTTGTCATGTGGGAAGAAGAATTGGGGGTAATAGTAGAATAATGAAATTTATTGTAACAGGATAGTATTTTGGTGGCAATTTATAACTTATAAACTGGTAAATCCAGTGACCATTTTGCAGAAAGTGACCAAAAGTGACCAAAAATATCTCAAACCGTACCATTGATTGCAAAAGTTAATACCTAGAAGGTTCCCACTATTAAAGAGAACAATATTACCTAAGCAGGCATGAAGACAGATTTAGATATATTTCTATAGGTAAGCACAGATGAAAAGATCGTGACTACCCATGCATTTCAAACACAAGAATAATTTATTTACAGGTAAGTTGAGAGAGTAACTGCTTGACTTACCTAAAATTGTCAATATTGAAAAAAACGTCTCACAATTCTGACTGGAGAAGAACAAAATCAAATCTCAGATGATAAGAAACTAAGATTTTTTCTAGAAAAAATCTTGATTTATTGAGTAAAAATTCGCGTCATTTTGGCATTTTCCTTCATGTTTTGCCTAACAAAAAAAGATCCATCAGTCATTGCCTATATTGGCAGGTAGAACTTTTTGATGACACACATCACCGTGCGTGCAAATCGGAGATTCAGGTGTCACCGCATGCAAATTGTAGATCACACTTTTCACGCTCTGCCCACATTACCCCAAGATGATCTCTGGAGGCTCGTCGGAACATAGGGCGCGCGTACAAGCCTTGCGCCATCAGAATAATACACAACGAGAAACCGAGCCTGTACTAGGGAGTAACAAAGATGATGTCACGCTCGCATTGCCTGCAGACAAGGTTCTGCAGCAGCCAAGAAAGAGAGGTCGTCCCAAGAGATCCTTCAACTTTTCAAAAGCACAGCTCCCGCAAAACCTCCCCATGTACCTACCAAAACCATGAAGACGAAGCAAAACAATGAAGACATGATACCCAAGAGGGCGAAATCAACTGCTGCATGTCCTCCACGCCTCACTAGATCACGAATCCGTGAGGCTAGACCCAAGCGCGACCCCAAGACACCAAATTTGTACGAAGCAAAACTGAGTACCCCAATTCTTCAGGGTCCATCTCACAATTGGCAGCAGGACAAGTGTGCATTAAGAGCTTGATATGGTGTTTTGAAGGAACGATCCAACTTTTACCAGAAAGAACTAGAGAAAGAGTGGATCAAAGATATCTTTGAACAAGATAGACCACTTACACCGCCCTTCGTTGTTGCTAGACCCTAAGATTCATCCGTGAGAATGTTTATGCGTGAGCATCCTGAACATGAGCTCACTCATGTTCTCCAATCAATTGGTCTTGATACCAATAATTTCAAGAACAAGGGGACAAATCCTTGTTGCAGCAGGGAGTCCGTGTATTATTGGACTACCACCTGAAGGGCTATCAGTCTGAGGAAAGAGCAGACATTATGGGTGAACTTCTTTTCAATGGTGGCCTTTTCCCTCCCAAGTCATCTAATCATGTTGCTGTAAAAGTAACCCACTCAGTTACATCCAATATTTTTTCAGCAGTTGCTTTGTTGCGCTCCATTGATTCGAATGCCGGAGCTTTAAATGATGCTGCGTGCCAACAGTATGCTGAACTTGAAGACATGCATCCATCACTTCAAACAGTTTGGGGTCAAGGAATGCTTCACAAGAGGTGGGAGCTAGTTCATGCACGGAAAATTGCCAACCAATTCACCCAGGAGTTGCTCAAGATGTCCTATGAAACTTTCTCTGAGTATGGTGATCTTGTGACAATGGACATGGAGCGTGGCTTCAGAGTTTCAATTGAAGCTTTGGGCTGATATCTTGCCAAATGACAACCTAGATTGCTTCAATGGTTTTAGCAGTGAAGGTGTAAGGTTTTGTCAAGGTAAACCTCAAAGAGACTTTGTCTCCTGATGGTACCCTTAGTTGCCCAATCAATGATTATTGTTGCCACCTTTGCACATGGAAGAGAGTGATGACATATTTGCAAGAACAAGTATGGTTTATGACCCACATGCCTTGAGTAAATCTACGACATCAAACAACATCGATTACATTTACCAGAATGACAGCATCACAGAGGACAATGCATTTATGGGTAACGTATTCAGTGATTTGAGACTTAGAGGACTCAGTGGGAATTTAATCAATGCAATGACATTGGAGGAGAGAGTATCAACTCTCAAGCAAATGCTCATGACAAGGATGTTACGAAAGACATACCGAGATGCTTTAAGAATTGATGAAGACGCTCCTGCTGAGAGAATGCTTGATCCCGGACAAGTTATCCCATGCATACTGCACCACAACAACAGAACTACCAAAAAGATATTAAAGTTGTTACTCAAAATTGCATTACAACATAACTCTGATCGCATGAAAGAGATGATAAGAGAAATAGAAGATGTCGTTAATTGCCCTGTGATTGGCCGAAGTGAAATCCACAAGAAAGATGATGGAGGCTGGCATGTTCCAATGGAGGAAGATCGGAAAAGTTTAGGGGATGTGAATCTATCAAATTCTACAGCCTGACTCTTTGTCAAGAGTTTTGAAGTTGTTGTGGAGGTGTGTTTGTGCCGCAAAACTTCATAGTTTGTAAAGAGTGAATGGATGAAAATTGTTTGTGAGTTTTGACAGGTTGCACAGTGGCTTGACTCACACGAGCACTTCAATTTTGACAAGGTTGCAGCATTACAGTTGGACGTAGACAACTTCTGCCAAATCTACTTCAACATGGTAGGTTGTGAAGGTATGACTAACTACTTTCATCTGTTATATGAAGGACATTATTTGTACTTCCTTTTGAAGTATGGAAATCTATATCATTATTCACAACAAGGATGGGAGAACATCAATTCTGTTTTAAAAAGGTCTTTTCACAATAATACCCCAAAAGGTGGAGGACGAGGAGGTGGTAGTAGTAAATTGACCCCAGTGTTCATGAGGATATCCAGGGGTATGCTATGGAGGTATGGATATCTTGATGGTTTATTTGAAGCCTAGGGTACAAAGATGATTTAGAAATTCAGTATGGGAAAGTTAAGCCAATGTTGAAGTACAATAATGCAAGGATTGGTGAAATTGAGAAATACAGCAACACATTGTTCAAATTCTTATCTCAGGAAGTTCATGAGGAATTGCTTGAGACAATAGATGAGGAGGAGGTAGACTTATCGAAGGAATTGATCTCAACAGAAATATAGTTTACCTTTAGGTTAATTCATAATACTTTGTTCCACCTCGTCAATACTAATTACCGCCGTCTCATTGTCAAAACGATTATAAATGACGGCCTGGTTGTTTGAAGTATCAACACTCCTCACCACCCTAAGATCATTGCACCAGTTTAAATTGGTTCCAGAGCAGACAAGAGCAATGCGGTACGGGACAGCATTGTGCTCAAGGTAGTCGATAAGCACCTGAGCTTGACAGTCACTGAATTTCAAAGCCAGGCAGCACATGCTCATTGTACACTCGCGTAGCCTGAAATCATAAACCCATCGGATCATGTTGTTGTTTGAGGAGTTGTATTTCAAAACGTCAACAGCATCACTGTCAAACCAGTTCTCCATGTCATCAACATTATTATTCAGGATGTCTACACATGTTGATTGTGTCATCTATTTGCAGCGTCACCGGATTAAGTCCTATGTCACCAATGGCCGACAAAGGAAGGTGCCTTTTCCTGACACCAATTCCAAGGAGTGAAGAGAAAACCCGATGCGCAGCGTCTATACCTTCTTGTGTATCTGCTACAATAAATGATTTGGTTGTTGGGACCTGAGCAGACTCCAAAGACAAATTTGGATGATTGGTGCATTGCTTCGTCTGAGTTTTGCAAGATGAGAACAAAACTGCTTCTGACAATGTTGAGAGCAAATTTGAGATGTACTAAGACTCTCGAGGTAAAAAGAACTTGATGTCTACCTTAGATGGCATCTTTGCAGTACATGTGAGAAGCTTGGTGTTCTGGCGTGTGATGACATAAACCGACTCGAGGATGTGCTCAGTGAAAGTAGATGGTGGCTTCTCCTGTGGAAAACCGTGAGTAATGGAGTACTGGTTGACAGGAAGATTTGCAAAGAAGTATTGATCAGTGTTTTCACCAAAAAGAAGGGTGGATTGGATGAAGTGGCAATGCGCCCTACTGCACATTGGCCCCCAAATTTGTTTCTTCCATTCATCCAGATGAGGGGCAAACACGATGCAATCAACTTGGGCTGCAGAAATCCAGACAACCAGGTTTGTTGCGGCGACTTCATCAAGCCCTGCACATGCACTTGGGCAGGTCAGCTCACCAGGCCAATCACATGAGTTTGTGACATGCAAAGGGTTATCTTTTTGGATATAGAGTTGAATTTTCAAGAATCCATCGGAGGGGCATTGCAGAGATGTCATGAAGGGGTGAGTTGTTGCATGGAGAGAGGATATTGCCACATCAGGGTGATTGACTGCGATAATTCTCCCCACGAAACCAGCGATGCACAAGAATCTACAAACTGAAATTGTGTCACCAGCACATAAGTATGAAGTGGTCAAGCTGCAATAGACAGCAATATTTGAAGGGGAGATGACAGAGGGGACAGCTTCGAGAATTGCGAAGTTGCACTGCCTGATTGACAGGGATCGCTATTGCAATCGCAATCACTGGCATGATTATTCGGTCAAGGTGTGGATGCTGTGATGGTGGAGCCAGAGTTCTGGTTTGGAGGTGAGGCAATCTTTGATGGTCAGGTTTCCTGAAATGTTGTGGTTTGTAGGTTTGTATAATTCCTACACATGTAGATACTAAAGTTTAGTAGCGTTGGGAGGCGTTTAGTGGTACATTAAATGGTCATTGCAGCAGTCATAAAGCTAAGCAACAGATGTGTGTTTTCCCATTTTCATTGACATTTATGTTTTTCATGCATCAAAACAGTCCGGAACAGTCTAAAACCCTCTTAATCTGTTTCTTCTCATCCACAGCATCAAGTTCATATGTATAGGACCGTGTAACTCCAGTTGGTTGCTGAGTTATGCCCACATCATGCTAAACTCACCATCACACACAACACATCATGCACAACAACTACGCAACATGGTGAGGATTGTCCTCGTCGACTATCTCCCTGATACAAATGGGCGCAGTTGTGAGATGCACCCATATGGATGCGGCAATGCTTTGCTGGAGCAGGTGGGTAATGGAATTGGTAGTTTGGTACGCTTGAAGTTAGTGGAGAGTACTCACCTTGCTGGATATGCGGTCCTGGAGGATGACACTGATGGTTGCCGTGTTTGTTTTTGCAGCAAGAGAATATGCAATTGGTGAGAATGGTAAGTGCCTGGATGGTTGCTTGTTGCGGATCATGGAGGTTTTCCTCCCTGATTCCACCAACAGGAGCATGCGGGCGTTATATCACCGCAATTGCTGTTACGCACATGCCGAGGTTGTCAATGGCTAACGAGTACCCACTTAAATTAAAAGACAGTCCATTCAAAATGTAATTAATCACAATTAAATAATAATTAAACCCTAACGACAGTGATGCACTTTCAAAACCATTCATATCCCCTCTTTTTCAAGGAATTCCTCACAATTTCCTCGGGAATGTTGTTGGATACATCAGCAAGCCACTCGGCCACCAATTTCCAAGATGGTTCCTTTGCTGAACCATCAACCATCCCCCCCACCTTCCATCATCCACTCCTCCCACTTCTGATGCAGCCGACACTTGATGGGCTTGTTGATTCCCACATCAACTGGCTGGCACAGGTAAGTGCAGCCGGCTTGGATGTGGACAACCTCAATCCCCATGAACTGTATTCGGCTGACCACAGATCCCATTTGGTGCACACAGTTTGCATCCAGAACAATGATGGGTGGTAGAATACTGACATTGTTTGCATCACGTGCCTCTTTCCACAGATGCAACACAACATCAATCCACTCATGCATCTTGGATTTGTCCATCCAGTCCTTATCCTGTCATGCATACTTACCTGCATCGGGGTAAGTCCCAAATTTATGTTGAGCAATACACCCACTTGGTTTACCTTTTAAAAAATAGGAAGGGTACCAACATTTTCCCACTCGCCGTCACAGTATCCGCAAGTGTGAAATGCTTGGTGTCTGTGGTTGACACTCTTGTGTGGATCGTTTTTGCTCTGTGTACAGTGAGGGTCTTGTTGAAGTGACAAAAGTAGGGAATTCGTGTTTGGTCCATAAAGTATTTTGATTTTTGTGATTCTCCCATGGTGAAATCATGCAGACTACCAATCTTGCCTCTTATATTGCAGGTGAGTTGCAAGCACATGTAGATCATCAAGCATGCATAGAAGGAACGCATGCTTGAAAATTGTAAGTAAATTAAATTGCACTTGATTGTTACTTGTAATGAATGACTATAATTTTTCATATTATTCATTGATAACCCAACCTATTTCTCATGCATGCTCTTGTCTTTTATACCTGTTGATGTACCAATCAACCTTTTCAAATACAAAAGAGGAAGTTGGGAAGCAATCTTTAAAGTAAGAGGAACAGGTGACAAAGGTTGGGAGAGACAGAACTGGTAGACTTAGGATGTGAGTGTGGCTATGTCAAGGCAGATCAGTTGCAGTGCAGGTTGTTAGAATCATTCAAGAGAAAATTTGGAAAATTATGTCTAGAGGTATGCAGTTAGGTGAGCACTGGGAAATGTGACAATTCTAGTCAATGTGTGAGCATGCTGTGAAGAGAAGCATCGAAAATCTCACTCACAATGTTTCTGTTGCCTGGTGTGAGTACAGCATGTATTAGTAAAAACATGTAACAATCAACTTTTGAGAATAGCATAGAATTCACTGTAACAAAATCATGAGCATCATCTTGTGAAAAGTAAACATATTGAATAATCATTAATGATTCTCCTTGATGAAGAATTTCATTTTGAGAGCTGTTTTTGTTTCTGTTTCTACCGAGATCAAAATTTGATGATCAGCTCTGTTTTTTTCTGGAGATAGAATTTCATGTCTAGACACAAGAGTTGAATTATGTCTGAGACATGGGAGCAGGACATGAAGGTGTTTTATATGTACATGTAATGACATATATTTTATCTGCCAACAATTGCGACATCTCCTACCAATTGGTCCATACAAAATTTTAATCTAGTAGGCATCTCTCTGCCACACCCCTAACTTTCATGAGCATTGTTTGCAAACAGTGGTCGGCTGGTAATACATAAGGCTTAGTTGTAGATATTCATGTCATGTCAAATAATTTCAATTCATTGTTCTCTGCAGGCGTGAAATGGTACACATGGAAAGAGCTGGAAAGGAAAGCAATCAAACTTTTTAAAGTGGTGGTGAAGTTATTGTAGAGATTTTTATTTAACTAAGAGGATTAGAATCGTATCCATTTAGCGAGATCTATCTTATCTAGATTTTTGCCAATTGTGGCTTGTCTGCAGTTTGTCATAAGGAGCACACAGCACAAGCTAAGCAGCATAAATAAGAAATAGCTGAAAGCTGCAATTTGGCTGCCATGCTTTATTGCACCATGTGTCCTAAAGTGAAGTAGCATAATTGAAATTTGATTGACTTCATTTGTTGAATTCAATTCTCATTTATAATTAATATGAGTGGCGGTGGGGGGGGGTGTCAAGTTTTTATATCTTTTTATTCTTTTCCTGTTATTCAAAATTGTCAATCATTCTTTCAGAGTAGCAGGGTTTTGTTCTTTGCATGAAACAGGTCAAAGTCACTCATTTATCTGTGGTAAAGAAGTAGTAATTTATGAACAGTGAGCGATGGCTGAGTTTGACACAGCGGATGCACAAAGGCAAAAACATCTAGCTGATTGTCCAATTAGATATACTATTTATGAGCATGTGAACCCCGCCGTTATCCTCAGCAGTGAATATTTGGGTTGGAACATTCTCCAATTGCCATTGAGTAGGTTGATGAAGATATGGTGGTTTAGGTAGTGTAATGCTTGTATCTCCTTTTGACCAAAACAAGGCACAAAGTCCTAAAGGTGTTTTTTTGTTTTTGGGAACATTAGATTCGGCCAGACATGTGTTTTTGTGACCATTTTTGGCTTCAACAGCAAAAATCCATGCAGAAACCACAATATCTGTCCAAAAATTTCCAGAAAATTAGACACAACATGCAGTTATTGGAATTTCTACAAAAACAATCCATCTTCCGTGTGTTTTTGTAATCAGGAAGGGCTGGTATGGTCCAAAATGTATTCGGGCAACATTTTTGGATCCAAACATGCTCTTTGAAACTGCAATTACTATCCACAAACTTCCAGACAATTTGAGATAAACGTCATTCATTAGAAGTACATCAAACATAATCTATCTCCAAGGTGATTTAGTGAAAAGAAAGTGTAGATATGGTCTGTTGTATGCTTTTGTGGCAATTTTTGGCCACACCACAGAAATTCCTGCAGAAACCAAAGAAATTGTCTGAAAGCTGCCATAAAAATAGATGTAAGATCTGTCTTTAGAAGTAAATCAAAAATTATCACCCTCTCATGTGTTGTTGTTATTGGGAAGGGTAGATATGACCTTTTATGTGTGTTTGTGGCATTTTGGCTCCAAATATCAGAAATGGCAGTAGAACCACAGTAGCTATCCAAAACTGCCAGAAAATTAGACTCAACGTTTATTCATGAGAAGTACATCAACAATGTTTAATCTACCATGTTTTTGGGGTATAGGGAAGAGTGGATATGGTTCGTTATGTATTTTTTGTATCCGTTTTGGCTTCGAATTCAAATAGCAGAAATGCACTTAGAAACCACAATAATTGTCCAAAAACTTCCAGGAAATTAGACATTAAGTTTGTTTGTGAGAAGTGCATCGAAAATGATCAATCTCCCATGTGCTTTTGGTATAGGGATGTAGCCACTTTGGCTCCCAATGACAGGAATGCCCATTAAAGCAGAAATGACTACCCTAAAATGGCCATGAGACATGAATTCACATAACATACTATTATGGGATATGGTAGCCCTCCCTGACTCATCCTAATAATACCCAAGCCCTCAATCACATGTTCATTTACCCATCTTGTTTACCACACATTCACAATCAGTAATTTTGGATTCGAAGCAGAGGCACTTGCATGGTTGCATCTCTCCAATTAGAGGAGAATGCACGTTCTTTCCCTTCAAGAATGCATGCTTGATAAATTCATTGTGCCTTCAGCAAAGGCCTGATGCACCTCAACAACCAGATAAGTTTGATCTGACCTGGTAGATAGCTCCAGCAGACTGCATTGTGGCCTACGGTGGCTCCTGTGAAATAAAATTGAAAGTAATGAACAGCTAAAACACATGAAATTTTCCTTCTTCAAAAACACACCTCTTCTATGCAGCAGCAACTGCTTGCTGTGGTGTTTGCATCTAGGTAGGCAGGTAGGATGTCCAACTTCAGTCTGTTGACTGAGTTGTGGTGGATTGTATCTAGTGACAGTGAGCATGTAAATGAAAAACATGATTGAGAAGCCTATAAAATTGGCAAAAAGGGAGAATGACATAACAACCTATCTTTTCTTTATACCTGTTGCTGACTGCTTCTTGTGGCACAGATGGGAGCTGGGTGGGAGATCAACGCTAGCATGTAGGCTGAGTTTTGATGGATGACTTCAAAAGATGGGTAAGAGGTAAGAATTGAATGAAAAATCTCAATCAGTATATAAATGAAAAAATATGAAACATTTTTTAACTACCAATGGTCTTGGGGCTATGGGCTGATGTCTGGAATAGGACATTTCGACAAGGATGTTTGCAATGTAAGAGTGATCTGGGGGCTAGATGTGCAATGATAATTGTGATGAGTGAGAGGTCTGATGGGTCATGGCTCCTGCAAGTTCTTTTCAGCACTCAGCACTGTGTATTTTGAAATCATGCTTAAAATAATATGACTCAAAGCTACTGCTACTGACATATGGTGCTGATACATGACACACAAGGGAGATATGTCATCATACGCACAAAACCCCGACTTGGGGCAAAATCGAGGTCATCAACCACATCCAAGGATGTGTCCAGGACAGGTAAAACAAGCCTGTAGGGTTCATCTAATACATCTAATAAAATCTATCAAGATTTTTCAACATCTTGGTTGCACAAGGGACTGAGTTTGTTTTTCATCCTTGATACCTTTCTACTTGAGTGGAATATTTTTTGATATTTCACAAATAAAGGTGTTTGCAGTATCCAAGTCCAAGTGCATGATTGCCTGCTAGACATAGTCAATAAGGCATTTAATGACCAAAACTTTGTTGTGGAAGAATAGATACCTGTAATATTAAAAATGGGACCAAGAGAGCAAGTTTGTATGTGCAGAGTGTACGAAGAACACACAACATATGTACTCAGTCTTCCATTGGTGCTCACATACATCATATTTGCTTCTAAGCTTCTTGGACACATTATAAAAGTGGTTGTTTCTGAGTTCCAATATGCACACATCGTAACATAGGAACCAGTCAAGCAGCATGCCACAACCTAATTTAAATTGACTATGAAAGATTTCTCCATGTTCAAAGTGCAAGGTTCAGCTGATTGTGGTTTCCCTTTGTTCTTTGCCTTCTGCAAAAATCTTGCAGTGGAGGCTTGTAATACTACTACTGCAATCTAAGATCATTCGCCTGCAACTGGGCTACCTGAACAGGCTATATGTTTGGAAAGCACATCAATGTGCACAAAAATCTGATGGCCCATTGTTGCAATGCTACAATGCGTGCTTTAATTGTTGTGCTTAATTCTTATGGACCCCCTTATTTTTTGCTCCATTGTGCGGGCTCTTGATATTTTGCTCATATGGGCTATATATTCCCTACTCATTCATAACCATTCTATTCGTGAGTTGCAAATCAATCTGACCATTTGCAACCCAACTCACAATTGTTGTTGTCACATCTTCTTTGACCACTAGTATTGTGTCTGATGTTGCATTGAATAGTTGATCTCATGCATATCATTGCTGGATATGGCCAACTCCTTTGCATAGTTTCTATTGCTGCAGCATGGTTCCCCCATACAGATGAACAGCCTGTAATATTCAAAGAGGTTATTGCACAATATTTATTGCTACAATTTGTGACAAAAATGTGTCTTGTTGTCTGCAATGCACCTTTCCCCTTTTTTATGATTCCAAAACTGAGTACCATAGAGAACAAGCTTGACAATGCATAATGGATTACTGACTAGGGCCAATTCAATGATTTCTCAAGAAAGCATTTGAGCACACTTTCCATTTAAGCATCACATGGTTGAAATTATAATGAATCATATGACAAAGGTGATACCTCCCGGAGGCAGACAGTATGCAGCGCTGGAAAACCATTCATTTGCCCCTATGTCAAGTTTCTTTGTGTGCTGAAAATCTTATGTCACCCAGTGCCAGCCAGCGCATTCATGGACTATGTCCACATGGACGAGACTGCTTCCAATAGATGTCTCTCAAAACTAACAAAAGTCCTGGTATGTTGTGATGATTTTGCTATCATTTACCTCAGGAAGCCCATGAAGTAAGATGCATGGAATATAGTTCAACAACATTAAAAAGTGCACAACATTCCTGAAATGATGGTATCACTGGATGTCATGAAGGTTCCTTAGAAAAATTCTCCTACAGCATGAAAGAGTCAAATCCAAGGTAGGGAGAAGTGTACCCGTTGTGGATCACAACTTGATGTTGAGGTTTTGGCATGCAGCAATGAATTGCGTTAACATAGGGAGTGCCCTTCTTTATGTTAATCCATGACCAATGGTGATCATGTCAAGCTTGATTTTGATTTTGTGATCAATGGCAAAGTTTCTCGAAACTTGTCTATCTTGTTGATGGCATTTTCCATCTCGTACATATTTCTTGTCATCTAGGACAGATCTCTACACCAAAATTGACTTCAATTTTGCAACCTACCAGGAAGCACATCAGAAGGATTTGAAGAAGCTTTTGTTGTGTTTAAGAGCAATTTTCTGTGATTAATGCATCCAATCAATGTACATCATTGTGATGATTTTTGTAATTTATTGTTGACTGCAATTTTGCTGTGAGATACGATGGCCGAAGCTTGTTTGGAGAGCAGTGAAGTGGGATGCACCACAATGCATACTTCTGTGGACACAACTGCTGCAGACAGCAAGAATGCTGTCTGTGATTGTATTGTGAACTCTTCGATGTCAAGGAGACAGACAATCAAGAAGACACGGAACATATGGATGGGAAGTATCTGTTTGAAATTGCACATAAGAGATGGGCAGACCTCTATGATCAATAGGGTGCAGAAAAATTGAAGCTGCAATGAGCTATGATGACGCATTTATACACACAAAAGTTTGGAGAGCATGCAAGGGTGACTGCAATTGATGTGTGTAATTTGTATGAATGACTTCCCTGTCAATCTGCCATATGTTGTCTACAGTCAATTAATGACACGTTAGTAATGTCATGTATTACTTCATTGGATATCAGTAGCATTTGTAAGACAAATTAAAATAGCACTAAATGAACGATTTATTTTTAACCCAACAACCTCCATTGACCAATTAGTTTTCCTATGAGTTGCCACCTCAATCTTTTTCTTCGTCGGTTGATGGTACCATCTCTATGTTCCCCACCCACTCTTTAGATATATTCCCCACTCTTTAGATAGTCCTTGGTAGCAACAATGTGTCTTGGAACAAAGCAAGGCAGAGAGGGAATCTAACAAGCAGCCCCAACTTCTCCCAGCTCACTAGACACAAGCTGCAATTCGAAGCATAGTGCCATTGTTTTGACCCTCTTTGTAAAATGCCCACGGCCACTGCAGAGTTTGAGAGGTATCAAGAGTTTCTGTCGCAGCCTGAAGGTACCTACACTAGCCTTATTGGTCCTGCTGCCTCAACTTTTCAGCTGTCCATGATTGGATGAGTGGATGACTGCAACAAGTGGTGAGAAACTAGGGGTTGAGGGAACCAGACTACTTCATGCTAAAATAGGCAGAGTGTGCATTTTTGCCCATCATGCGTGCCGTGACGAAACATGATTGCATGTCCTCTTTTTACGTTACCAACTTTCTGACTCTTCCATAAACATATGTCATTCAAAGCTATTTTATGCAGTTAATTCTGTGTTCGGAATTTAATTCTGTGTAATGCAGTTTTTGACATTAAATGCCAATATTGGCATTATATGCCAGATAAGGCATTGTAGGCCAAATACAACATTGAATGCCCAAACCAATGTTCAAAACATTAAGCATCATCAAGTGACATGATGCAATTTGCTTCCTGTGATGTCATATCAAACTCACAACATACTTTTTACTTCTTATCACTCAAGTTGCTAGTAAAGTAACCACCACCTAGAGAAATAAGAAATAAATTACTCATTTTGGCATTATAAGTTAAAGTATCAAGTTTTCCCTCATTCTTGCTGACGTTAGTGCATCCTCTAGTTCCCTGAGTATGGCATCACTTACATTCTTCCGTGATCAACGAATGCCCATGAGAAAAGACATGCCCCCTCCCAGTTTTTGAGACAATGGACACATGATTCTATGTCATCTGAAACATTGGCCCCTGGCTTGATGGTGATGCCATGCATAAAGAAGAGAATGATGTTCACTTCTCTTGATGATCTTTTGCCTGGATACAGCATCCTCATGAAGGAAAACTTCTCATAGGGCCCCTAGGTCTTACTTGTCCAGCAACAAGTACCATACACACAAAGAAAGGTTACCTATCATATATAGAGTATTTTGTATTGTACCTCTGGAGAACATAATACAGGTACGTCTCGCTCGTATATTCACGACGTAGAGCACAAACCTGTTCCCTGTCTAAGATCTATTTCGCGTCATCATGACGTATGTGTTCGACGTCATAAAGATTTCCTTCTACGTTTTCCCCTTTTTCACACATCATATTTATTTGTGCGATTGATGATGCATTTGCGTCGATTCGCCTACGTCTATAGGTACGTCGAGCCCCACCTCTTCGGGATGTGCAGGGTACCTATCTCGTGAGAAGTGGTATTGTTATTGCGTTGTTGTTGGCTTTTATTTTCGGGCTTTGCCACCAGATATCGTCGTCTTGGACTACGTGTAATTCGGTAGGTAGGCGACATACGTCATCGTAAGCTATCGCAGCCATCCTCCAGCAAGAAATCAAATCTCGTACACATAATTACATCATCGTCATCGTTCATGTTCACAAAACGTTTTCCTTCTGCACTTCCACCATCCTGGAGCATTTCTCGCCTCAAGTCCCTGGACATTCATTCGGCGTCGGCAAACCTCGTCTGCAACAACCAAAGGCAGATCTCACCAAGAAACAATAACCCATTACAGCAATAAATCCATAGATATATTTGAAGATGAAGTTGAAACTAGCCCCCTGTCTCCTCCTAAGCGTCCTGCAGTGCGATCCCGCCACAGCGTTCACGACGCCATCCCACGCCGCATCGATCCAAACCTTCCTCTCCAACTCGTACAACTACCACGACAGCGAGGAGTACTACCACGAAGACGGGTATTACTATCAACAGCATTCCATCCCAAATGAACCTGACGTGGACTTTTCCCGACGCGATGCCAGCGGGGCCTTCTTTCGAGGGCTGACTGCGGCGGGCGCCGTGGGAGCCGCGAGTTCCGTGCTTCGGCCGCAGTGGGCCAGGGCCGCCGAGTTTTCTGACGGGAATTTCGGGTCGACGACGAGTGGGCTTCCTCCTGCCGCTGCTGCCGATGCCGCTCCTGTGACCAGCAGCCCAGCGCAGCAGGTCGCTGAGGCTGCATCGACATCCATGAACTACGCAACGATGCAGTACCGCAACTCCCTGGCCGAGATGGATCCAAACATTCTCGCTGCCGGCGCAGTTGCCACGGTGGGATTCTTTGGTGTTGCCGGCGCGATGCAGCAAGATCCGCAGGAAGATTCCACAACGGCAGCTCCCGCCGCCGCCTCAACTGCATCGACATCGCCCCCGAAACCTGCGGCGGAAAAGCCTAAGTGGCACGAGCCGCCCACTCCCTACGGTATCCTCAACAAGAATCAAAACCCCTTCGCTGAGAAAGCCGCCACCCCCATCGTCCCCAAAGTCACACCGGGAGCGCCTCCGCCAGGACCCTATGGACTCGCCGCTGGAAGAAACTACTGGGACGGAAAGGTCTTGCAAACCGCCGCCGAACTTCCCAAGCCTCCTCCTCCGCCGAAACCAGCGCAGCCTGCTCCTCCTGCCGCACCCGCCGTGGCACAGACTACAAACGGCAAGGAAACCAGAAAGTGGTACGAGCCGCCCACCCCCTATGGGATCCTTAACAAAGATAAGAACCCCTTCCTCAAAGACATTCAACAATACTGTGAGCCCGGAAAGGTATCGCAGCCCTGCACCGATAGTATCAAGGGATACCTCTCGGATTTGTCAGCTTCGGGTGCCACTGCTTCAGGTGAGGCGGCAGGAGCCATTGTTGGGTATTTAGATTCTCTTGGTGGTAAGAAAAGTAGTAGCTCGAATGCCGCCGTTGGAAATGCCGCCTTCACGAACTACCTAGATGCTCTATCCGGAAGTGCCGCATCCACATCTCCTGCTGAGGCTGTCATTGATGCCTTGTCCAATGGTTCTACACCTTCACCCGCTTCCGCGCAAGCAGTCAAGGAGTATTTGGATTCTTTGAATATAGCAAAGAAACCTGCCGTTACGGGCATGGTTATGACGCCCCCAAAGAAGATGCCGACTCCATCGTCTTCTTCTTCGGAATCGTATTCAGCCTACGACAATCGTCTCACCAGTATCGAAAATCGTGTATCCACCCTTGAAGATCGCGTCAATGACCTCCCGGACGAGGTCTACAACCGTATGGAAGAATGGAGATCGAGACAAGAAAGTAAGTTGGATGGTGAAGTTGGCAGACTTGTCGGTATGATGAATAGCAAGGTCAATGGGACTCCTGTGAATGGTGCTAGTCCAGTGCCACCGTCACAGCCTCCTCCTCCTCCACCAGCTGTTTCCATGGGCAAGAGAGGAAGAGGTATGGGTGGATATTTGGATAGTCTGAATCCATAACTATGCTGTCGTGAACTTAATGTGGAATGAATTGGCAACAATGATGGATCATCACCGTTGCATCTTGTCCAGTCGATTGTTTTATTTTGATTCAATGTGGAGAAAATAAGAAGGGCTTTAACTTAATACAACTCAGATACCGTGCTGAGGAGCGCCAAGTTTGCTGTGACCAAGATATCCATTTACTCTTAGCGCTCTGCCTCTAAGTAAAATGATTGAGCAGGCCGAGTTATGTTTTTGCGAAGAAAACATAATGATTCATCACGCCAACAATGTGGCACTTCACAGTATGTGCCGCATTGCTAAGTTAGAAGACAAATCATATCATTACTTATAGTTTCAAGTCAAACCATGCTATTGTCTGAGAGTTAAAAAATCCTGATAGTATCGCTCTACTTCAGCATCAAGCTCCTCCCAGCTCTCTTCAAACAATTCACCACTAATAATCCTTTTCGCCATGGAGATCTTAGCCTCCTTATGCAACGGATTGTTGCAAAGATCTATCGTCATTGCCTCAGCCTTAGTCTCGTCCGAGCACCATGACTCACACCAGAGCCATTTCTGGGGAAGGGAAAAAATACGTACATCATGCTGCGCATAATTCGGCAAATCTTGATCCAAATTGGCGAGACTGTTAGGATCCGCGGACAGTTGTTGATAGGTTGCTCGTAGCTTATCACCCACCAATTCCCGACGGAACCTTTCCAAATCCACAACGTACAAAGCCGAAATATGATATGGCTTTCCACGAAGATGATTCTTCCAGAACCCTGACCTCCAAAATTGATATCCAAGTGTTTCCTCTCGCGAGTCACAGAATGGGGTGTATCCATAAGGAGCGCCTTCAAGATCGAGGTTCCACAATTCCGTCATGTCTCCTCGGACGACTTGATCCGCATCGACGTAAATTATTTTCTTCACGTCAAGTGGGAACAAGACGTCAAGGAATAAAATTTTGTAGCCCCAAATGAGACGTTGTTTTTCAGATTGGCCTCGAAGCCACTCTGGCCACTAGTTGCGTACGGAATACAAGGTATAGTATATTGAGAATGAAAGTTGATGGGCGAAATATCGCGACAGCATCCCTAGCAAACATACCTTATAAGTGACAAACTCCAATTGGCATCCAATCCTCTCCGCCATGTATAAAGCAGATGACTTGAATGACGGTGAAAGGAAATTTTCAAAAAACCAGAACTTAACAGGAGATTTTGTTCGCTTCGTGACCGAGAGCATCATAATTTTCAACAACCGCTCGTATGCGTGTCCCGTGGCCAACGAAAACACGTGGACTACTTCGTTACCCTCATTATGAGTAGCTTCGAGATTGGAATCCTCAGGGAATAGCTTGGAAGTCTCATGGCCTTTGTTACGCTTGACTAGAAGAATTTGGCCATGATTTGAAAAGTCTTTCATGACTAAGGACTTGGAAATGAACTCGGATGCATTATTGGAAACCGACAGTCTTCCAGACTGCGAAACAGACCCATCGACCATGTGATATATTTCAGCTCCACGAGAGTTCTTTTCAATTTGCAAATTCCATATACCCGGGTTTGCTCGCAGTTGCCAATACCCTACTGTTTTCATCACAAGAGTATCTGTGTGATCGTGCGGCGACGTAGGACTCTCGGGGCCGTCACCTCTTACGGTTCCAAAAGTGGATCCATCACTTTCTACTTGCACTTCGCCGACCGCATGGCTCAATGAAGAACCTTTCAGCTTTGATCTATCCAATGTGAGCTGCAAACCATTCGGCGGGCTATTCGTGGAGGAATCGTAGCACTGCCCAAAGAATAGTAGGCTTTTCAATGTATATTCCATTTGAGTCAACTCGATGCGTCCATTCGGTGCAAGAGACCCTTCTGGTACCTCCCCGCCAGCCTTGGCGAGCAAGTAGGCCTCGTCACCACATCCATATCGCGCATCGCACCTAAGATTATCAGCGTCCTGTACGGCAAAAGCTTGCTGAAGATCCCATGGTTCGGGGACATCCATTCTGACGGTTAGCAAATGATTCGACGGTAAATTGGAAAATAGTGCAGTGGGTGGGTTTTTGTCCGGGAGAGCAAGGGGATCGATGGCGAAGCGATAATAACTAGATAAAGGCAAATCGTTTTCAACTACTTGTCTAGGCGCAATCATCAACCTCAAAGGGAGTTTTAGACTGTCACGAATCGTTAGAAGCAGTGGTGCCACTCGCTGTGTTGGCTCTGTTAATGGGTCACATATTACAGATATTTCAACCTGTACGTGATGAAACAAACACATGTACACATTAGCAACATGTCCGAATTTTTTAGCATAAGAAAAAAGAAGTGACGCGGGTAAAACATATCACACTTACTTGTAACCTTTTCTTGGCAGACTCTTCATTCCATGAGAAATACAGCGGATTGCGTTCTCGAGATGATCCCAAAGAGTCCATAACCTCGACAATGCCAGAAAACGAATCTCGTGATGACGGTGTAGATTTTGCCGCTGCTGATGTTGAAAAGACGTGGTTGAGAGCAGTTGCTGATAACACAATGGCGTTATGAACGGCAAGTATCGTCGATTCATCGGTACTCTTGTCTACTTTTCCTGGTTCTGCCAAAAATTTGGGGGAAATCAATCTTGTCATTCCTATACTCCTATCCATTTCGACGCTCAGAAGCATCTTAATATCTTCTTCATTCAGGAATGGACCAAAAGGACCTTCAATTGGGTATACGCGGCCATTGATGGTGTAGTAGTTATCTTTGTCAAGCGTCCCTTCATTCGAACATCGTGGCATTTTTGACACAGCATCTACCAAATTTTGGCTTGTTTCTTCGTCGAATTCGTCAGAAGTACGAAACGAATTCCATGCATCAAGGAATGATTTATTTTCGTGCATAATCTCGAATGCTCTTTTCAACGTTTTAATGTTGAAACGGGATGCAAGGCAGAAAAGACTGGCATACCCCGAGGCCTTGGAAGGGTCTCCATTTACGCCTCCATTTCTCGGATTTGAAACAATTCGAAAGGCTACAGAAACAGTTTTGGAGCTATGCCATCTTGCTGGCGCGGACTGCATCAAGTCAAAAAAGTTCAACGCAGCATTAACCCCATCAATAGTGTCGAAATTCAGTACAGCTTCTACCACAAAAAAAGCGTCCACATTGCGGATATCCACTGGATTGTTCGTACTTGGAAAAATGAGAGATAGATCATTCACATTTGTCAACATAGGGGCATACTCTACCTCAGACCCACGCAACGCGGGGTGATACTGCTTGTAGCAATTATCTCCAGACAATAAATTGGCGTAGACAGATCTCGGCTTCGAATCAGTGATTGCTCCTTGCATAACAAGGCTCATAACGTGTTGTTGTTCATAACGTAATACTTCATTTACACCCAACCCAAAGGCACTCTCCGACGCATCAGGAAACGGAATGCCGTTGAAAAAACTCATACCTGGACTAATCATCTTCTGGGTGGCAAATTCAAAGGCATCTTCGTATCCATCATCAATTGGCGGCGATTTTAAGAGGAGCTCCATTTCCTGTCGGACATCTGCTTCCTCGTCCTCAGGGAATACGCCGATCTGACTTAGTAGAGACACGTGATTGTGAATATAATCTCCAACCGATGGGCTTTCTTCTGAATGAGGTTGAAACACATTGATCAAACACGACATTGCTGCCATACCACCGTATCGTTTGGAAATATGCCTCATGAGGATCAATGAATCTCTGGCGTGGAAGGGACGGTTTCCAGAATTCCATGGTCCCGGTTTCGAAGGTTTCTTTTGTGTGGCATCTTGTCGACTGACTACAAGTAGACCTATCCTCAAAGGGAATTGACTATTCACAAGGTGAGGAAGAACATTGATAGCAGGGTGAACATTTCCGGAGGCGGGGTCCAAGACGATGAGCATGGTAAACAGATTTCGTCGCACTGTAGGTCCTTGTCCAAACTGCATACGCATCATCATTTCTTCGACGTTTGGCCATGACCTATACTCTGGATCCTTTTCGAGATCGTTCAGATAAAGCACTGCCTTTTTGCCCCCTCGTCCGACATCAATTCTATATTTTTTCGTAGACGAGCCAGATGTTTCCGCTTCGTCCTCGTCATAATCTTCATTATCTTGGTCGGTTACCAATGCTTCGCTTTTCTTCTTTCCAAATCGAACCAACTTTTCCACGCCCATATCCATACCCTTCCGAATCGTCTTGAGTATGTTGAATGCCTTTCCTTTCCCCCTTCCCTCACCCATCAAAACTCCCATTGTCTTCTCCAACATAGGCCGCACTGTCCCTTCCAAATCTCTCAACTTTTTATCCTCCTCACGTAAGACATCCAATAGTTGAAAGACGTTGAATGAAGGTCTTTCCACATTTACTTCACGTGAGTTGACGTAAAATCCAAATGCGGCATCGCCCCATCCTGGAGAAACGGCTCCAACTTTGGCGGCAACGTCAGTGGCTTCCTCCGCCAAAGTTTTCAATGACTCGGCAACACTAACACTAGACAAGGAATGAGCTATCGACGGCAGATTTTGAGAAATACCCTTGAGTGTTTCAAGGGGATCGGATGAGTAGGCAATCACCGTCGCTGCCTGTAGAGATAGGGATCGTCGCTTCCATGCCGGTGGGACGATCGATTCAGAACTAAGTTGCGCCGGGTGGGATTGAAGCAGTGCCGTTTGAAGGGCTTGCAAGTCTTTTGGTAGAGGCGCGTCAGTGTCGGCTTCGGCATCCAGACGTTCCATGATGGTTTTGAGATTTATCCCGGCAAGGTATTCATTTCTGGCAGGATGATCCGGGTGATGCTCTGAATCATTCCAATCTGGTTGACTTTGTTCGGAATCGCCGTCTTTTGCTTTGTCATTCGGTCCATCATCAAATGCTTTATACTCCACGTTTCGAATGTCGAGTCTAACTCCGTATCCTTGCAATGCCGTCGGGATGGCACGTGACGCGAGTGATTGCGTCGATGATAGAGTGCCATGTCCATGTTGCTCACTTGCTTGCATTTCTTCTTCGTAAGCTATATGACCCATGTGCCTTACAACAAATTTGACCTTCGACTCCATCAATGCTTTGTAAAACGACGCAAACGCCGTCGTCCCAACTTGACCATATAAGATTGCTACAGTTTCTTCCGGACCCTTCTTTACCTCCGCGTCTTCCTCTTCAAACATGAAATCATCGTCGTCAATATTTTTGCGTGTTATATCAGGATGATAGGATTCCTCCGGCAAGGGCATCAACAAACTGGCATAATTCACCTCCATCTCATTCTGTTTTATCTTGACACCTTCCAAAACTTTTAAAGCAGGAGGCAATAGAGCTGCGTCCGCCAAGACCTTTGTATCCCAAAGCACCGTTTGTTTCTCGTCATCTTTCTCAGTACTAACCCTCGACAGTACGCAAAAAGCTGCCGGTGGCTCGGCACGAGCAACAACATTGTACAGACCGAAGTGTATCGCCACATCTCTTGCGAGCGAGCGGTGCATCTCGCAATGGGGCATGTGAGCGCGCAACGCCAGTGCCAGTGGGAGCAGATTTTCGTCGAGACTGCCGGAGGAGGACTTCGCAGATTGTATGGCAAGTTTTGTGGAGTTGGCGTAAGTCCATGAAGAATCACCGTTAGATGAACCATCTGGATCAACATTGTTGGAATCGCCAATCCAGGCATCTAGAGCGGGAATCCCCCCCTTCTCCACCAACGCATCCAAATACCTCCATGACGCCTCGTTGCTGACATTGTCCCTGACATTGTTATTGCTCGTGTCGTCCTTCGATTTGCCAATGGACCCACCCGCCTCGAAATAAGCCCACGCTTCACACAAGGGAGAAAAGATCGTCGACGGCCAGCCGTGCGCCTTCACGCTCGCTTCAATGTCCCGTCGTCCGTGTCGAATCACGGCTTGATCAGATGGAATGAGATGCGTGTAGGATTGCTGGAAGGATGACAGGCGACGCAGCGTGGGGCTGCTCGTTTGCTCTTGTTGATCGGAGGCGTGGATGTTGATGAGGCATGTTGATAGCGTTAGGAGCAAGAGCAGGATGACGAATGTCGGTGATGCCGTTCGGGACGACTTCATGGTGCGTGTGATTCGGAAGCTTACCGAGCCCTATGTGGATCAGGAGTGGGATTTGAGATCGAGGATTTGAGGACCATCCCTTTTCCAGAAGTTTACGTTGAAGTCCCTATAAGAAAATCGGTAGAACAACGTAATAGGACGACCCCAGAGGAGTATCCTACCAGAGTAGGATAGTGGGAAGCTGTGGGAATTGTGGATTGGGTTAAGGATTTCATTTTTTACAATGAGGTTGAGGGAAGTCAGCAAAATAGTCTTTATGGAACAATATTTTTATGTGACAAATTACTCAAGTGACAAGCACTGGACCATGGTTCTTGCTCTCCTCGCTAAGCCGCAACGGATACAAAAGAAATCACTACTAGACTAGACAGTATACCTGGGTGTTGGTCTGTAGGTGACCCAATGTCGCCAATATACTTCCCGATTTTTGGTAGTCGCCGCCACGCGTCCAGCGAAGAATCCTTCATCCGCAGCACGGAAATCACGCGCATAGATATGGCGAAGGAAGGGCGGTACACGCTCCAGGATTTCTGCAAGGGCAAAGGAACATAGTGTTAAATAAGTGATGTAAATCTTTGTCAGTCGCACAGCTCCACTTCTTTTCGCTGCCCCAGGAGCGAAACCGAATGTCCGTCATTGCATTTTCGCACCCCGCTATATGCAACGGCGTCAGTGGCGACACCCCTTTTGCCTTGAGCCTTAATGCCAGCGCCCTGATCAGTTGCGCCGCTACCAGCAAGCATTTGGATGCCAATCTGGCGACCCAGCTGACCGTCGGGCTGTTGTCGCTGAAGAGAGCTACATGCGAGCCCGACATGAGTGCGCAGACCTCCTCCATTATCAGCCAGAGGAGTAGTAGCCCTGCCATCTCGAGGTCGGAGTTTGTGAGGCGACCCATTGGATTGGACTGGGTCTTGATATCCTCCTGTATATCACGCGGCCACTCCAGGCAAAAGACTGTTGGGACGCAAGCTTTGGACTCGCCAATGATCACTCCACCTACCCCATGTCGTGAAGCGTCCTTGACCCCCACAAAGTCTGGCCAGTCGGACACCAGCTCCGCGCAGCGTGTGGATTGGAGTGTGGATTCCCTGAGGAGGGTTCTGATCTCTTGGATTGCCGTACGCAGGGGCTTGTTTCGATGCAGGAAGACGAAAGGGGGTCGCTTTCGCAGTAAGCGATTACACGGGGAGAGTAGGCCTTTCCCGGCCGGGATCGCCACGAAAGCGTGTCGAACCTTTGCCACCACAGACTCGAAGTCCTCGAACAGCACCCCGGTGTGAGACGCACGGCTCGCACGCAACCATTGCTGAAGGACTGTGAGGAGGGCATCTCGCTTCGGTGCTTCCAGCCAGAGGGTTTTATTGGCCCCATCGAATGTGAAGCCCAGAATGTCTTTTTGGAGCGCCCAAGCCCCCTCCCCCTTTTGTAGCTTTTGGAGTGAAATAGGGTCTTCGGCGTCCTCGCTGTTGGGCGGGAAAACGTCATGGATTCCATTGAGCATAGCGTTTGCTGTGTGGCGGAGGTGGTCCCGTGATGCTGGTATCGCCAGCCCCAGGTAGTCGTCCATGTAGACCTCGAGGACGTAGCGGAGACCCTGTGTGTCTGCCGCCTGCTGTGGGAGAGCCCGGAAGTCATCGCTGTCCAGAGCCCAGTCAACAAATTTGTTATCGGTGAGTGTGCCGACCGGCGTCTCCACGTACGTCGCCGCCACGTCTCTCCCTGTCTCTGACGCAGCGCAAAAGTACGGAGGCGACTCGATCCAACCCATTTGTAGGGAGGTTGGAACCACAAGTTCGAGTTGGGTGTCGTTGTTTGCTTGCGGGAGCACGTAGCAGAAGTTCCATTCCTGTCCGGCTTCGCAGTCGAGACGCCAGAAGCCATCTTTTATGTCCCATTTCGCCATAAAGACTTTGGCGTCCGCGGGCGCTTCTGCGAAGGCGTGGATTATGCGGGAGAGTACTTGTCCCATCTGGTCAATGGCCCCTCTGGGCGCCGTCTTCACCGTGGCTTCGTTGACGGATGGTAGCGCCCTTGTTGCCAGCCGAATGTTGTAGGATAGATCCAGGATCGCCCTGTATCCTCGCGATTTATGCGGGATCATGGCGATGGGTGAGATCTTGAGCTCTGCGGGTGGGTTGGCCTGTATGTCCACCCATCGGACAATCCTCGCCTGCCCCCGTTGTACCTTTTCAAGTGTCTTGCGCCGGAGTTGGTTTGCGGCGTCCGGTTGCATTGCTGAAGGGTGCGATCCTTTGTTTAATGCCGACGTCATTTCTTCGAGAGTCCAGTTACGGCCTGTCAGTGTTGGGCAGCCCTTTGTTGCGTATTCCAGGAGGAGGTCCGCGGCAGGGTGATGGAGTGCGAGGTTACGAGGACACATGGCGTTTCTGTAGACAGCTGGCGGCCGGCGTGTTTGGGTAGGAAGCCATTCTTTGCCGTGGTGCGTGCTCCAGTATGTTCCCAGCGGTTGAGAGGCTTGTTTGTGCTGCCGTGCCCGTTTTTGGAGCTTTCTCCACTGCTCCTTATTTGTTCCCGTCACCACAGTTCCATCGGCCAGGCACGGCGCTTCATGTAGAGTTTGTGGCGTCTTGTGGAAGGTGGGTGTGTTGTGTAGGCGACCCCGTCCCGTGTTATCGGGCTGTGTTGCCTTTTGGCTACCCAGTGTTTGGATGGCGGGCTCTTTGCCAGGGCGAGGTTTGTCGCTGGGTGGCTCTTTGCCAGGACGAGTATGCTTGTGGGTGGGCTCTTTGCCAGGGCGCGCGTTGCAGCGGGCATTGCAGGACAAACAAACGTGTGTTAACAACCCGAAGCAAACATGTAGCCAGCACCAAGCAGGCACAACGCAAGCACCACGAACACGGCCGAAGCAAACAACAATATACTTTATCTAGCACACAGTTTCTGTTGGGACAAACTCCTGCTGCTAATTGTTAATGTGCAGTACATGATTCCTGTTCCATACCTTCGCCCCTATTCAACAGACTTCTGTGCGCGAGCTCCAACTGATTCACTGTTGTCCCCACGTCCATGCTCCCACTGTCCATGCTTTGCTCCCATAGGTGACACCCGTCTTCCTCGACCCATTTGTTCGTTGACAACGCCGATGCCACCGCCGCCCGGTAGGATCCTAGTACTAATGCCTGGGACTGCGGCGCGGCCAGTGGTTGTCAGGTGCGCTGTCGTTTGGCCGGGATTCCTGTGTTGCTACCCATCGCCGACGCCCTCAATTGGTAGCGTATCCCCGGTTCTATCGTCTTCCAAAGGGCGGCTGCCCATTCCTCGGGTATCTTTTCTTTGGGGACGTGTCCCTTTCGCAATAGACAAGGGCGGAAGGGGCAGCGGCTGCAGATGTGGTTAAAGCAAATCATGTTCTTACCCTTGTCGTCGACAAACTCTGGTAGGGTGGGTAGGTCTTCCCACCTGATGTATCAGACTCCCTTTAAAAGCTCTGTGGTACTCTCCCAAATGTCGCTTGAGGACTGGATGGACGTGAGCGAGCTTGTCACTGGACGAATTGTCGGCGTGGGGCCTGAACTGTGGAGGAGGTCCTGCTGGTGGCGGGGGTGGAAGAAAGACTTGTCCCGTCGGCCCCGCTGCCCCCATAGCCCCCATTGCGCCCCCCTGCCAATACGGGCCGCCCCCTCCTCCATAATGTAGAGTTCCAAAGGCGCTGAGCCCTGTGCTGATGTTTCCGCTCCCGGCTGTGTCCTGCGCCATGCCTTGTGTTGCCCATTGTGTCGGCATTCATCGGTTGATGGGTTCCTGCCACCTGACGTTGTGGTAGATGGCGTCGAGGAGGGAGCGAGGGAATGGGATGAGACCAGTGTCCATCTTAAACTTATCCGGGTGGAGCCATTTGTTGAAGAAGCCCCGCCCGTCGTCGAGGATGGCCCAGACAATTTGACGGCACAGGGTTGCCGAGAAGTCGTTTCGCTTCTCCTCTACGTCTTCGTCCTTCATTATGTGGTAAATATTCCACACCTTCTGGAAGTGGTCGCATTTAGCGCCAAAGAGAACAAATAGGAGGCTTGCGTAAGTTGAGGTGAGGATGCGTAGCTCGTGGAACGTGGATGGAGGATGCCTGATGTCCGTGGTGGTGAGTTTAAACGCATCCTCTAGGGTCCTGTTCCCTTTTGAGGTGCCAAGGGCTTCTTCCCGTTGGAGCGCGAGTTCTCTCTCGGCCGCGCTGACAGGGCGGCATGCCAATATGGATAGCCCCATCCCTGCAGACTTGAGGACGGCAGTACCTCCGCCTGGATTAAACTTGAGCTCCACAAGGTCATCCAGGGTTTTCTTCTCGAAGAAGACGCCCCCATCGATCTCACAGTTCTGTGCCTTTGCAAAGGTTTGCATTCCTTCTTTTAGGTTGGCTCGAACCTCCTCGATTTTTCTGGCTGATTGCAGCGTGAGCCATAGGCGGGAGATACCTCTTCGTTCAGCCACCCCACAGAAACCCTGTAGAGCTGCGAGCTCGTACTCTGTGTAGATGTGTTTGTTGGCATTTGATGTCGTAGAGCTCATGCCCCCGGTTGTCACCTGTTGGCCCTTGTTAAGGGCCTCCACGACTGCCCGCAGGGTCTCAGCTGTCCTGAGGGAGATACTCTCCAGCGCCCGGCGGTCGTCGTTGCGAGCTACCTGTCCTGGCCCTTCCGCCCCACGCGGTTCTTCCTGAGCTCCCAGCGTTGCCACAAGTCTAGCTATTGTCCAGTCCTTGAAGGTGGGATCAAAAGACAGGATGGGTTCGATATCCATGCTGACGAGACTCTTAGTCCCGTCGCTGGATTGTGCCGCCGCCATGGCCCACAATTTGACCAGTGCCACGTCGCCTGCCTCCAATGGCCCACCTTCTTCCATGCCCCGCCGTGCCGCCTCCGTGAACAACTCCAATGGTGTCCGCTGTTGTTGCGTGAGGAAGATTGAGAGGAGCGTGGGCACAAATAGCATCGTCGGGACCTGTTGTGTGGCCTTCAAGCCTCCGGGTTGATACCACCGCGGGTATACTTTCCCTGGTCCCGCGAGCGTTCCAAACTCCTCTTCATCTGCCCCCATGGACACACTCGGCCAGCTCCATGGTTTTTCTGGTTTTAAGGAGACTGGGATGCAGCCCTGTTGTGGTGACCTATCCCCCACGAAAGCCACTGTTTTCATGGCTGCGTCGTCGCCTGCCGTGGGGTCGAAGTAGACCGCTGCGGAGTGCAGAATGTTCACGTGACGGTTCCCCGGTTGCATGAAAGCAAACAGTCGGAGGGGGCCCGCCAGTGCTTGCTCCTTGAAGACCTTGGTGCGTGCTGCTGTACCCCCAACGTCGCGCTGCCACGCCCACTCGCGTTTGTGGAAGCTGTCGGTGCCTCCCACACGCTGGTTTATCTTCTGCAGGGCGGCCTGGAGAGTCCCCTGTTGAGCTTGTTCGGCTGCCGCTGTGGTCGTCGCTGCCGTTGCCGCGGCGGGTGGTGCGATGTGGGCTGGTATTGGTGGAGGTGGCGCTTCCGTCGTTGCTCCCGAGGTGGTATTCGTGTGTTCGGTGGGTGGCAGGAGCAGCCACGGGTCGTTTTCGTTCTCGGGTGCTGCGGCCGCGGTTGTCCAGGGCGGTTGGTCCTCGTCCGTCTGTGATTGTGTTGGCAATGCTGGCAGTGGTGTATGGGGTTGCAGCGATGGCTCCCGCAAACTTTGTCCAATTGTGGCGAATGCTTCTGCGAGGAAATCATGCGGTGCTACCACTTTTTTGCCGTGAACTCTGGCGATGTGATACGAGTGATTGTTGTTGGCTACAAAAGCTGAAAACTACCTAACAACTCAACAATCAACCGCAAATTCGTTGCACCATGGAGGTTGCGGCAAATCTCGCCACAGAATGAGGTTGGTGGGAGGTTGCTCCCAACTCTGTGCCTTGGATGTGCCGCCGAGCTCGTCTGTCCATCACCCGGAATATATAATGATAGATTCTCCTGTTTTCATGAAATGAATATGTAGTTCAGACAAGTGATGTTCTTTTTCCATTCTGAACATGAGGGTGACTGGGAGACTTATTGTTAGCTGATAAATATTTGACCTTTCTCTTGAAAATGAAGTTAAATCATTGAATGAATGATATTAACTTGGCTGAAAATTTCTATTCTTGTTGAAAAGGACTGCATATATGCTGTTGAATCTTTTGGTAGACAGTGGCAAAGTCAATCTGATGCCCGCTCTAAAAAAGATATGAAATGAAAGCTGGGTGTGTGCAAAAATGCAGCTGCTAACATTTTAGATAGACGTGATATTAACTTCAAAAAATGGTATAGAATATGTCACACATTTTATCACAAAGCTTAAAGTCATACTGTCATTCATTCACAATTTGTACATCTGTTCTGTCATGATGATAACATGTTCTACTGAACTTAACATTACACACTGAGCAGCCGTAGGCTAGGACCCTCACGAAAAGTGTTGCATATCTTCACTGGATACCCCAATCAAAAGTCTTTCAAGTAAATTTAAGGTTTATATGTAACAGCCCAGCCAACACTCTGCATGCAGACCCGTTACAATCTTTTGTCCACTCATGATCCACATGACTGGTTTGCCTTTTTTCAAGTTGACAGTTTTATGTGAAGACCTGGTTCATGTCCAGTAAAAATACATCATTGTAATATAAACTTAATTGATAATGGGGGTTAATTGTACCAGGAATCAGCTATGCCATACCAATTGAGAAAAGTGGGGGGCAGGTTTGAGTGTGCATTTTTTAAATGCACCACTACTATGAATGCAAATGATTCCTAGACCTAGTTGTTTGAAAGTGTAGAACTCACATCATACTATGCCTAAATATGATATCTGATGTTTAGAGATGTTGCAATAGTGTCTAGTAAAATTGGCTTGTTATTTTTTGTTGTTGATAAGGTGCAGTGTAGATGTAAAGTATTGTGCAACACCATATCATGGTAGAAGATATGGCAATGCCAAACTAAAAACTACCCATGCTTAAAGAAACTCGTATTATTTAACCCTCCAAGTGAGAAATGCCTTAAAAGTGCTATACTAGTGCTAAAAAACTCCTTGTATAGGCTATACTTGGGTCAATTTTTGCACTAGTATAGCACTTTTAAGCTACACTTTTAAGCAGCCCCGCACTTTTGATCACGAGTGCTCTCTCACCGTTCTCCCACCCATACACTTTTCACCAATCATCATCCCCTCGATCCATCATCGATCGCTGTATTCCTCTCTCAAATCGTCATCTTCATCACTGCAAACGAAAAACACCGGTAACCTCCCCGTACACTCGAGTGTACGGGGAGGTTACCGGAGCCCCGAATGGTATCTTCCGGTATCCTCCCGGTACACTTCTGTAACCCTCCGGTAAACTAGTGTACGGGAGGGTTACCGGAGTCTACCGGGAGGTTACCGGAAATTTGAGACCGAAAGGAGCTTTTTGAATTTTTTCTACGTACGATAGGAATTGGTACGTTTTTACAGGAAAACAGACTTCTCAGTAAGTCTTAGAATTGATATCAATCTAATTAGTGGCTATAACTGCATTACTTAGTAGCAAAAATGTTTACCGGTGGCATACCGAAGTGTACGGGAGGGTGAAGTGTTACGGGAAGGCTACCAGAGCATACCGGGAGGGCTACCGAACGTTACAGGAGGGTTACCGGGAGGGCTACCTACTGTTGGACTACAATAATAGAGTATGTAATTTATCTCCACTAATATAATTAAACATACTACATTAACATATTTTAGGGGCCCGCCCAACACATCGCCCACCAAAGGACACAGGTGCCAAAATTTCAGCCCCAAGCTGCTCCAAGATGAAAAACGATACTGTGGACAATATATCACCAAGGTAGAAGAAAATTAATTATTTAATTGAAACTAAGCTGAAATGAAAACAATTGAACTATAGTATGACTTCAATAACTCACCCCAAAATATACATGCCGCTGCCAATTGTTGTTGGCAACACGGCGGTGCATGAATGCCAAACTCAGTCTGTGGACTGAGTTTCGCTGTTCGCTTCTGGCCTGAAATAAAATACTTGAAAATTAGATGTAGTCAAGACATGTGTAGAAATAATTGTATTCTATTCAACTCACCGTTATTACACCGCCTGCCGCCATTGTTGGCAACACGCGGTATGAATCCCAAACTCAGTCTGTGGACTGAGTTTTGGGGATTTCAGAACTGGGCCTGTAACTATTTTTATTGGAAAAAATTAACATGTGGTGAGTATACAGGGTCCAAAAAGTGAGTTAATCAAAACTCACCCCCAAAAATACCCGCCGCTGCCAATTGTTGGCAACATAGTTCCAGAATAACTCAGTCTGTGGACTGAGTTTCGCGATTTCGCCAGTACACCTGTAACTACCATTGGAAAAAAATTGGATGTGTGGTGATATTGTATCATGAGCACATGAAAACCCGATAGTATTCGGTGGTCAACCCAAGTGTACTTTGTGATGTACTAAGTACTTGGTACTTGTTGAGGATGTACCACCAAGCACAAGTTGATATGATTGGTGATACTTGGTATCAAAACCATGTCCTTGAGATTCCCTATGCTATTCAATTCTTCATCACATGGAAAAGGATTACAAAATCCACTCACAACACATATTACTCAGAGCAATCAGAACTACTACATTTTTAGAGTTATGACCAACAAGAAAGAATGCATTAAGGCATTGGTGTTCTGTTGGAAACAGAATTTCCAACAAAGAAACATTTCCTTCATATTTTGCAGGTCCCAAGGAGATTCTCGGTTGCTGAGGAATGCGTGAGAAATGTCAATGGCCATGGTTATACTTAAAAAAGACAATCGGAATCAGCAATAAATCATCTTACAAAGCTGATTTAAAAGATCCTCATTCAACAGTATTGTTGCAACAATGGGTTGGGTTACAATTCCAACTTATGCATCCCATTTGAGAGCTCTGGGGTAGGTGGGAAAATTGTGATTTTTCAGATTCAGAAATAAGAGTAAAATGGGCAAAGTCTCCAACACATTACAGGTGATTATGAATTAGAATAGTAAGAAATGATAGATCCTGATGTAACAGGGAAATAAAGAGTGTGGCACCATCTGAATGCTAATACAACTTAATGTTACTGTGAAGTTTTGTGTGTGGAGACATATGATGTCATATTGTCAACTATATACAAATTAATATTGCTGTGAAATATAGCATTTTGGGAAAATATAACTGTCAATATTATACCACAATAACAATAACAATAAAAATCACAAAAAACATGGAATAGCTTAACGAATAATATTGTGTAAAATGTAAATTCATGTATATAAGTATTAGAACCACTCCCATACTAACTACCCGGCAGGACCACCTACAAAGAAAACGTAGATTTCTGATGCTTAATGAATGATAACATAAGAGCATTGCATTGACGTATTGAGTGAATCATGGCATGTTCATATATGAATTGTATAAATATTATAATAGGTAATTGATTAAGGAAACAGTTGAGGATTAAGGTAATCTTTAATTTGTTACCCTTCTAACAGTACAACCAGTGACACATATAACAAGTGCCCTCGATTGGGAAATTGAATGTGCTGGGCCCCAATTGTCACCATCCCAGTTGTGTAAGTGAATGCAATTTTTCTTCCAGGACATTTCATCCCTGAATGACCACTCCCTCATTTTTAGACCCTGATGGCAAGTTGGGGAATATTTCTTGTGGCTATAAGAATAGAGGATAGTAGATTTCATTACTGCATTCTGAGGTAGGTAATTAGTCCAGTTATCTTTCTCATCAGCCAATAACATTCAGGCTGTTGCACAATCTGAATATCTGTACTCATGGTTCTTGTGAATTGATGCACTAGCCTTCTTGTGGGCTGTGCTGAAGTGTGTAAACTGCGAGGCTGATAATTATCAAGCGTAGGAGGGGAGGGGAGGTCACGTTTCATCTAGCTGATTGTGCAAACATCTTGGGAGTCATGCAAAAATAACTTTAGTGGCATGTACACATTTTATAATTGTCATGTAGGCAACCTTTGTGGCATGTGAACCTTTTAAACAACATATGTTATCAGGTGGGATTAAAACACAAAAGGAAAGAATTAATATAATTGCTTTAGTTGTTTCATATTGAAATTGTCTAGTTTAGCCAACAGATGACATCATAATAATATTCTTGCCCACACATTTTTGACCACTCCATTGTAAAATTTTGGCGTGTGAAAATTTAGGGTTGTAATAGTGCAGTTCTGGAACTGGACACAGAACTTTGAAACTGGGCATCCAGTTTCAAACCTGGGATATTAAAGAACCACCAGTTTTGAAACTGGACACCACAGTGCAGAACAGTGCTTTTTCAGGGCAAAAATGCCCCAGTTTCAAAACTTAGAGGAAAATTGTGTCACGTTTTTGAAACTGGGATGGTGACAATTAAGGGCACAGCATATCCATTGACTTTTTAATGAATTATTAAACTTCTCTTCAGATGTATGCCAAGAGAGTGAACTGACAAAAAACAGCAGCTGTAGCAAATGTTTGTAAAAGCCAAAATCTGAAAAGAAACATCACAGCCATAATTAGAAAGAAAGAAACACAATCGTTATGCATTATACAAGCCATAATCATGAAAAATATTGAGTGTTGGATGGTGATTGGGACACTATGAAGACAAGCAACATGAGTGTTATATATCACAACTCTTTGAATAAGAGTTTTGTAAGACCATAAGTGGAATTATTTTTTTATCTCAGCATAATGACCATGCAACACTTACATACCAATCAATCATGATGGAAAAAGTCACCTCGAGACATAAAAACCATCAATCTCACCACTGAAATCACATAATTACTTCAGTTTTAAAAACGTCACATAGCTACCAAGGCACGTCCAATAATGATATTGCTGTAGATAGTGACACAAAATCAACTTCCAAGTGACATTCTTGTCATTCAATTGTTTCTTTCTGTAAATGAAGACTTGCAGGGCATAAGTGGTTGGTTGCTTCTCCCAGAAAGCATCAGTGACAAGCTTTCACTGCTACCGAAAATATAGTTGTGGTTATAGTTGTAAAGGAGGCCAACTATAGGTTCCTGTATGTAGCCTTCCATATGTCCAAAAATGATTCCAATTTAGATGTATTTAATTCCTATGTGAACAAGGATTTGCTAGATGATCATCGTGCGAAATATTTTCACAACTATAACTCTTATCTTCAATATGCAGTTTTTACTATAGGCCAACTATAACAGCTTATAGTTGGGCCCCTAACTATAGATTCTAACTATAAGTCAACTATAGATTGCGGTCAGAACTGAAAAACAACTCCGACCAAGGGTAGGAGTACCGTTTTGAGTACTCCTTTGTTCTCAAAAATGTAATTTTATCATTTTCGATTTTGCATTGGTAGGAGTTTCACGAAACTTCTTTGTTTGAACAAATTCTATTTTTGCCTACTTCGAGTTGTAGAAATGAGGGACTACCTGAAATCCGGCAGATTAGAATCCAGCTTCATACAGAGTGTATTTTTAATACTGAAAATTATGCGGCGAATTGATCTGGTACAAATCCGGTACAAATCCGGCCATCTGATACTTCACGTTATGAACAGGATTTGAACAGGACCTGTAGTGTCAAAGCCGGTATTCAACCAATCACATGAAAAAGTTGCCGCATAGAACAGTAGATTCACATTAAAATAGCACACACCATGCCAACAAATACTATCCACCCTCCCCATGGTAATGGTAACTGCTCATAGTGCATTTGTATCACTGATATTAAAAACACCCTCAACCTCTCCCTCCTACTTTCAAGAACTCCCTCTCACTACTCATTTGTATCACTGATGTAAAAACACCATCAACCTCTCCCTCCTACTTTCAAGAACTCCCTCTCACAACTGATACAACCCGAAACTCTACCTTCCCAAACTTCAGTATGACGAACAGCTTTGGCACACCACCAAGGATCCCTCGTCACCTCAAGATCACATAATCTATGACAACACATATCTTGCTTCCAAGCGTTTGAATGACATGCAGACTTGCTCCTATTACGTCGGACACGCTTCGGTTTGTTTTTGTCATAACACTCCATACATATTGCATATTGGCATAAACCATTTCCACTAACTGCCCTCAAACATGCATAATAAATATCATGCTCCGTAATACAAATAGGGTTGTCTCGGTCGTATTGTATGCTTCTCCAGTCTTTGTGATAAATGGCTCTTTCTTGTTTCTATGGTTTGTTTTGAAAAAATGTAATGAAGTAAGCTGGCCATGAAACAGAGACCAAATTAAGGGCCAGTAGAGTGTTCTCACCGTCTATATAGTGTATTGCAGAAATAGTCACAGTGAGCGATCATTAGAGAGGGGGAACATAGCAGGATGCAGAAAAGGGGGGTCCGCTTTCTCACCATGTCATCATCATACTTCAAACGTTTTGACCAACGATAAAGCAAATGTAAGTATAAAAAAGGACTATATCGAACACTTAAGAGGGAGAGATCTCACCTTGTGTGGAATACACTTCACAGTAACATGAAAAGCTGGTGAGGAAAAGTTTTTAAAAGGAATGATGTTGTAAGGTTGATACAATGACAACTCACAGGGAGATCATTAAGTGCCTGCCAAAATACATCCGTTGGGTTAAAAGGAGTTTAATAATAAGTTTGGCACAATACAGAATTAAGAAGTTCTTTTCACCTTGGTCGTCGAACATTTCATCTTGAAAAATAGAGACACAAAACAAGTAAGTATCCATTAATTGGTATAAAGGTGAGAATACAGTCATCATATCCATCACCTTCTTGCACTCCTTGTTGTGGTGGTCAAGAGTCCCCCTCTTTGCATCAACAAAAGAGGTTGGTCATTGATCAGCAAATGAGTGAAAAGTGAGCAATCAACAGGAGAGTAAGTACAACAAGTTTTTTTTAATCTCATACCTTTGTATCTTTCTTTTGAGACTACATTTCATGGTAAGTTGGGCATTTTTATCACTGATCGTGCCACACATCAAACAAAGCATTTCACGCACCTTATCATTCCTCTCGTTGCATTCGTTGCGATCTTTCTTTTTAGCAATGACGAGAGAATCTTTCTTCTTGGTCCGAGTAGGACATGCTTTCTGGTTGGGCCGTGGTTTTCATGACATGAATGTATCTCTCCACCATCGGTCCTCCTCGTCAAACTACTTTCCATCCCTGTGATAGATTTGTCTTTGCAGGACTTCTTTGAGGATGACTTGGTGGGATGACGCGCTGCAACCGTTTTCATAACTATTGTTGTTTTTCTTTGCTAGCTGCAGGCTTCTCCAGATCTATCCCAGTCGTCTTCGTTGGCGTAATCTTCCTCACTTTGATCAATGTCTCTTTATCTTTCTTACCATCCCAATATCTCTTGGCAAGGTTCTCCGCTTCTTCTCCTGTTGGGTAAAACCAGGAATGCGGTTTGTAGTATTGGGTGACAGAACCACTCGAAAACAAAGAAGAAATGCAGTACTTACTCAGTGGGCCATTGAAGGTATCAATTTTTTCCCATGTACTATCTACGTATCCTTTCCATGTAGTAAGGTATTCCAACTCTCCAGTATCACACTCCCTCACATCCGAAAGCTTATCCACATCATACTCATGCTCCTCTTCTAGCAACTGCAGGTACTTTTGTGCAACATCTTTCGATATTTCATCGATGCTTGCACCATCCGAGGTAGCTTTGCGGAATGAAAGACAGCAATTAAGAATATGATCTGCATAGACATACAACAGCATCATTGTACTCACTACCGTTTTCAATTCTCTCTTTCTTCCGCTTTTCCATATTTTTATTTTTTGTTGCCGCTGGTTCTTGAGTTTATCTCTCATCAATTGCAATTGTTTGTCCGACTCTTTAAAGTGGTGTGCATTCCTCAAAACGTTTAGTCCCCTCTTCTTTTCGTCTGGGGATGTTATGTAGCAAATAATGTTGTTGTAAGTCCTCATTTCAGACAATGTAATCTAAGCAACGAATACACTCACAACTACTTTGATGCCGATTGCCTATCCTAGTTGTTAGCCATCCCTGATATTGTTCAATCCACTCTTGCTCAATGTCAGAGCCATCCTTATCCTTAATAACGCGACGTGATACTGCATCACAGGGAGAATGTGAATCTGTGGCAACCGGATTGTCCGTTTTTGATGTTCGACAGACTTCAGATACCTATGAGTCTTATCAAATGATTGTTGTGACGCATCATCATGGATTGATATTGGAGGTATTGTGGGGCAATAACTAGGATATTCATTCCTGTGCGAATTATACAAACCACGTTTTGAAGCAAATGGAGAAGGAGGATGAATGTTTTCCTCTATCATTCCTTGAGGTGGATGATGTCTTTGCCTAGAAGGTTCATTGGCATATCCTGCTGAATGATTAACCTGGGAGATATTAGGGAATGTGAGCTTATTAGTTTCACTCTTGACATAAGAAGTGACAGGCCTAGGTACCGCTTTCAAGGGACCATCACTTGTGTTCCAGAACGCCTCCCCATTTTCCAGCAAAACTCCTCTCGAGAATTTGACTCCTCCTTTATATTGCGAATCAACTCCTCCGTCATGCTATTGTCCGAAATTCCTTTAATAGAAGCAAGATAACCTCTAAAAATGTGTCGTTCTACAAAGATTTCCTTCTTTTCCCAATACAGATCTGCACTCTCTCCAAAAAGCGGTTTTGTTTTATATTGCTTCTTATCATACCACACTTTCCCCACCTGTCGCAACATGACCCTTCTAAATCTGTTGTTCATCACTGCTAACCTTGTGTCAACCAGAATGGAATATACAAAGTTTTGATTTTGAGGATAAATTGGGATTTTGATTGAGTACTCCTCTTCAATGATCCTAACAGCTTTACGAAACCAGTCGAAGTCATAAGCGAGCGGATACTTCATAAACAAGAGACACATTCGAAGGTACTCATCAGAATACTCGGTTGAGCTCTTCAAGACAGCATCCTGAATTTGAGATATCATGTCACCAGCTTTTGCTCTGTTGTAGCTCAGATTAAATCTTAAACACAGCTTTTGTAGTATTCAAGTAAGCAGTCCGATATTGTGTTGGAAGTGAACTCGTGAACTTTGAGCAGGATAGTGAAGAAACTAACTGAGTCAATTTCAGAAGGGTTTTCCTTTGGCAGCATTTTGTCAAAGCACCTAGCGTACTTCCACTTTCTTCTTGCCCAATCTGTGCTAAGCAGAGTTATTTTCCCAGGGACAAGATCTTTGTCGACCTCTGGATGGGAATACCTTGCATCGCTGGAAATACTGGAAATGTCGCAAACATAATCATTCACAGAGGATGTTATAACCTCTGGTTTGTTATGCATTGACATCTCTCGACTGTGATGTGTAG
>JABMIG010000027.1:400773-423273 GCA_013187285.1 Cyclotella cryptica
GAGGCTTTCCATTACTTACCTGGCGCCCAGCCACTGTTTCTTATCTGACCTTGCCAAACTGTTCGTCAATTCAGAACCACAGCTAGGTTGCCAGGCAAACAACATTGTTTTGGGGTGTTCTCTTTTCAATGGTTAGACCGTTGCCATATCCCAATTGATGCAATCCATTTTATTTGGCGCGGGTTGGGAAAAATGAAGATCCAGTTTAAGCTTGGGTAAATGGACTTTGCTGGGGCGGCCCCAATTGTGTTAATGGAAGCAAAACAAGACTCTATGTTACTCTATGGTGAACTAGGTTCTTTCTTTTTTGGGTCAGACATGCATTTAATAAGCCCGAAAAACATTTATTCAAATAAAAGTGTTGTGAGTGTTTCTTCTATTACAGAAAATGCTTGTGTATATACTTTGGAATCAATAAATATACCATTCGTTGGAAGAGAGAGATCTCATCTTATAGTTGTAGTTATAGTTGAGGGACCTATAGTTGTGATTTCTATCCTATAAGTCAACTATAGGCACCTGTAGGGAGAGTTATAGTTGAGCTCTTGCAACTATAACCACAACTATATTTTCGGTAGCAGTGGTTGCGTGGAATGCAGGGTGCTGTTAGTTTCGAATTTGGTAGTGTTGGTTGCTCAGTTGTTAAGAAGAGGGGCCAGACTGCTTGGTGATGGATGGCAGGGTGATGCTTGGTGACATAGTCAGCTAAGTTGGTGGCACCTGCGCGCCAGTATGGCCGGAAGTGTTTTTGGTTAATGCCGCATGTCCATGGCTTTAGTGTGCTTGGGGTGGATGGTGTTGTTTACAACGCCGAGGGCGGTAGAGTTGTCGGTTTGGATGGGAGTGGGTGGTTGCGGGTGGCCCATTTCGATGAGGAGGTGTTGCAAGGGAATGACTTCGCGTGCGTTGATGTATAGCGCACCGAGTCCGGCCTCAGCAGCGGAGGACATAACGGCTTTGATGATCTGCGCAATGGTTAGGACGGCCCCATTGTTGTTGGGGTAATGGTCGTTTTCGGAAAGAAAGAAATGCCCACCGGCACGGCTGCGTGCGTTTGTTTTGGAGAGATAAGAAGCATCACTTCTGTGGGCGGCTAAAATCATATCACTCGCTCAATATGTGACGCCAGCATTGGGGTGTGATAGGGCATAGTCTAAGAATTGGTAGACCCGGTCCAGTGTGGTCATCATAGGGTTGGCCTGTTGTGTTGCAAGTGAGCCAAGGGCCGTAAGCATAGTGCAGTCAACTGCCGGGCGTAATACAGGAAAACTCCAATGACTTCCTGTACAAACGGTTTTTGGTGCTTTCCTAGTGCTGATGCAGTGTCCGCAGTGGTGCACAATTGTTGTTTGCTGCCATAGGTGCGTGGCGCACTGGGATATGGTTGATGTTGCGGTTTGGCAGGCTTGAGGTGATGGAAGCGCTGTCCAGCTTTTTCGCAGTAGCCAGGCATGGAGAGGCGGGCAAGACAGTTGCGGTAGTCCCAATGCAGAGTAAGCCCAATGTAGCGTCGTCCCTCCCAATCTGTTGAGATTTCATAGTGGCCTTTAAGTGTGTTGATGAGATGATCGGCATGTGCTTTGCCAACATATTTCACACCGAAGTCATCAATACAGAGGGCAAAGCAGATGGGTCGCCAATTATGTGTCCAGAAACCGGGGTTGATTTTGCTTTGGTGGTATCCGTTGGCTTGGAGGTGTTCTTCGAGGAGTTGCTGCGCAATGATGCCGGCTTGTGGGAGTCCATACATACCTTTTCGGATGCGCACAAAGACATATCCATCGTGTGCAATCTCACGGAGATAGTAGGTTCAATGATGTTGGAGGGTATGTTGGACAGTTTGAGTCGCATGTATTCCGGACGTTCCATGGGCATGTTGAGATAAAAATCTTTGATGTCGATGGTCATGAACTTGGCATTTACTGTAGAAATGACGCTGTTGAGGAGTATTTTGACAGTGATCATGTCGGCTGTGGGCGTGCCGCAGTTGCCCGGGAAGTTAATGCGATTATTGCCGACTGTTAGGCGAATGCGCTACGGAACGTCTTTTTCGGGGCGAAAGTTAGCCACAATACATCCATGCGTTACGTCCTCCCATCGGTCTTGTGGTATGTGTGTTCGCTGGATGAAAACAATGGTGTTGGTGCCTTTGACGATGCCGGGCAAACCTTGCGCGAGTCAGCCGAGTTCCTTTCCATATGCATTGTTCCAGGTGTCACGGTATTTGGGGTTAGCAACAAGGTGGCGGTATTAACTCACCAGTCTCGTCATTGAGGACTGCATGGAGCATGTCAATGCCTTTGCGTGGCTTGGGCGGCGGTGATCCCAATGTGATGCATGGCCAAGATGTGTAGCATGGTCTTGTGTGTGAGGGAACGGGTTCGGCTACGAGTGTTGAGAGCTGGTGGTGTTGTTGTGGGTTGTGGGCATGGTATGAAGGGGATGGGGCGGCGTGTCGGCACCCTTGGAAGTGGTGCCATTAAGGACCTGGCACTTGGGTGAGAGTCCACATGCTCGCATATGGGAGAGAGCTCTGGTGCGTGCTAGGATGAGTTCACCCTCTGTCTTATTCTTTGCTGGCTCAACCCAAATCAAGTTGATGTCGGTGTGGTAGAGGATCATCTGGTACCTGTTGCCTCTGCTGGAATCATGGGGAAACTTACCCGTTTGGTTGGTGTAGACTGTGTCACGGGTGTCATAGGTCTTGATGTATATGTCCTGGTTAGGGAGTGAGGAGGCAATGAGGGAGGGCGTGTTCGATGTAGCTTGAAGAGTTGTCTTAGTGGAGCGCACACCTTGGCGCTGGCTACGCATGCGCCCCTGCTGAGTTTCTTGAGTTTCTTCCGACTGAGGAAAGTGCTTGTGTACGTTGCGATAGTAACGAGGGGCCATGTGTTGTAGTTCCCGCGCCGAATTGCTGCCATCCATGTTGTTTTGGTGGGAAAACCCGCTGCAGCGTGGAAATACCGTATAGTTTGTTTGATGCTGGGTAGCTCGAAGACATTGAGGATGGTATGCTCCTCCCGCTCCCCGGATGATTTAAGATGGTTCCGGACAGCTACTGTGGCAGGCATGGCGTATTTTGTGTTGAGCGATTTTGTGCCACAAAGCAAGTCAAGAATGAGGGTATCATTGTTGACGTTGCTGGTGATTTGCCGTAGTGGTACCCGCCAAAGTCCGGTGTGAGGGCATCTATACCCCTGGAGGATGGAAGTGGCATTGATGTGGATTTTGTCGGAGTTGTAGAAGTTGACTTCATCCTTGTCGTAGATGGCCATGTACCCAGCATCAGCAAACTTGCTGCCGCTTAGCAGCGACTGTGTGAGATTGGGAACAATGTCAACTTGGTTTGCGGGGGCGCGGATATTAAGCAGGAGTTGTGAGATGTGTGTTGTGTGTGCCGTGCCGCCAGTGGGTAGCAGGAAAACCTTGGTGGAAGGTGCAGTGGTGGAGTGAAAAGGATCGTGGAGTGCACCTGCTGTTGAAGTGGCACAGGTTTCACTGATGGCGGAGGGTATCGTGCCATCAGCTATACCATGCTTGACCTGTAGTTTGGTCATGGAAGTGGTGTGGTGATGCCGATTACGTTTGGTAGTTGGATGAAACCAGGGGGAGATGCTGCCAGTTATGCGGTGTCGCCAGGCGGTGCTATCTTTGTCATGGTACTGCGGTGGGAGGTTGAAACGAACTTTTGTTTCAGGGCTAGCAAGTGGAGACCAATAGTTTAGTGAACATAGAGAGGGCTGTGGCGCACTACTATTACGTTTGTTTGCTTTAACCAAATTGTTAAGCAAACAGTCACTTAATAAACTAACGGTCTCCGCTGGATCCTATTTCTTGGGTTTGTACCAAGCTGGGCGTTTGTCCTTGTTTTTGTCCAAGGCAAAACACTCACCATCAACATGATAGACACTGTCTTTCTTGCACAAGTTGCAGAAACGAGGGATCCGGTGGCCTTCTGTAGGGGTCATGCCATTGGATCTGTTGTGCTGATTGCGAGGTACAGTTGGAGGTGAAAGGGGTGCTCGGTTTGTTGGCAAAAGGAGGGCCATGAACTTGGCCTGTTGCTCAAGAATGTCTTTCTGTTGGGCTTCGAGTTTTTGGAGGAGGGTGGTGTTATCCAGTGTAATGGCGGCGGCGTGTTCAGTGGCAGTCTCCAATGCCCCTTCCAACCTGTTTGTGTACTCCAGTAGTGAGTGTTGGTTGGCGGTTGAGAAGGAGGATGTGATGTTGGGCGGAACACGTGGTGGATTGTTGGATGAGCGGCTGCCGCTGTCAAAGAAACGCTGGCACTTTCAAATCCGCCTATTTGTGAGCGTGGTGGTGTTCGTGAGACCCGTGGTGACAATCAGAGGTGTTGGGAGGCAATCGACGTCAATGTCCGGGTTGCCCGTAACAGTCCGATACTCAGCATCAGTGAGCACGAGTGCAAGATGGCCATGGCGTCCGCCCCAGCTCGTTGTTTTGACGGCTGCCGCAAGTTTTGCGATTTGTTGCCGGAGATGGTTGACGGTGGAGGTCGTTGGTTGGCCGACAATCTTGACGAGAGGCAGTGGCGTGACAACGGCTCGTACGGCCTCATAGACAGTGGCTTCATTTGCGTTTGGCGAGGACATGGTGTTGCCTTGTTTTGGCGCCTGTTACCTTGGGTGAATTGCAGGTGGTTGGCTTGTTTTGGCGCCTGTTACCTTGGGTGAATTGCAGGTGGTTGGCTTGTTTTGGTGCCTGTTACCTCGGGTGAATTGCAGGTGTTGCTCAGTGCAAAATTTAGTAGTCATTGCTGAGCATAGCAAATACATAGATGTTGATAATCACCAGAGTCTATAGACTTGTATTGTTTTGATCGTAGAGTCTATAGACTATTGCAGGGATTTATGGATAAGTCTATAGACTATTGCCCTCGCGAAGATAGTATATAGACTAGTGAGCAATTTTACATACATGGGTCTATAGACCCTTCCTCTGTTCACAAGTGCCAGTCACGAACAGTCTATAGACTCATCGAAATGGGGGGTGGGGGTCTATAGAATAGTTGTAACAGTCTATAGACTCACACCACCTTTTTAGATGCGCTATAGACTGTCATGGGGGAGTCTATAGACTATCATGTGATAGTCTATAGACCCCCTCACAGTCTATAGACAGGGGGGTCTACAAAAGGTTTTTCGGCAAATTTTGTGGAGTCTATAGACTACAGGGGGTCAATAGACTGTGAGGTGGGGTCTATAGAGGTGGGGGGCTACAAATGGTCAGTAACACATACATGAAAATATCGTTCAAAATATGTGAAGCAGGCATTATCTCACGTAACACTAATAGCCCCTGTTTCTTAACATTGGCACAAGATGCACTCTCTAAAATGGAGTACAAGAATTCAGGTAATTGAGAAATATGGATCAAGACTTTTTTAGGATGGCTCTATTTGAATTGTAAATGGGAAAAAATACCAGCATGCTTTTGTGTGATTGAAATAAGATATCACTAAATCAGACAATGTTCACGCAATTGTAAATGTTTTCAAACAACTGAGAGCGTCACAGTGTTGTTACAAATATTATGGTACCTCAATGTTTCCGAAGATTTCAATCCCCCTCCTACCTCGTTCTACTTCTGTTTTCCACCATTCCCAACAGCTTCTCGAGATGCAATAGCCAATTGGCTTAGACTATTCAAGTCAAAGTTGAGATTCTGCAGAGATCCAAGAGCAAAGGGAGATTCACGATTGATGCTGGGGTCCAAATAAATAACCTTCTCAACACCTGCATTACTCTGAACAATCATATCAGAATACTTCTCTAACAGAGCCTCTTGCTGCCCAAAGATTGTCTGACTGAGCATTTCAGCGCGCTTCGCTTCAGCCTCCGCTTTGAGACGTATGGCATCTGCTTCTGCCTTAGCTTTGATCAAGATGGCTTCAGCCTCCGCTTCGTCCTCAGTGCTCAATTTAATTCGCATGGCGTTGGCTTTGGCTCTGGTTTCTTGGATGAGGCGCTCGTTTGCGGCATCATGCTCTGTTTTGAGAGCTGCCGCCTTAGCTTCCGCCGAAATGTTTGCAACATCAGCAGCTGTGCGTTCACGTGCAGTTGAAACCATATGGTTACCTTCCAAATTGGCCATTTCATTCTCAATCTTGGCTGTAGTGAGGACGTGCTGGGAGATTTGTCTCGAGAGTTCTTCATCCATGATCTTGAAAGACTCGATGCGAATGTTAGCAATGTTGACACCGTAGTTGATCATGAAGTCGTCATGAAGCTTAGCCATGAATTCATCATGAACGCGCTGGAAAAAAACTGCAGTGGTCGTCTGTCCATCGGGAGGAAGTACTTCAATCTCACGACTTTTTGCTGAAATGATTTGGCTCTGTGCGATTTGGTTGAGAGCTGTGGAACGGACAATGTTTGTCAATGCAGCAACAGATGTCTCACGAATCAAGTCCTCTAACTCATCAACATCAATCTTGTTGATACATTTCTCAGGATCATCGATGCTGTAGAAAACATCTGATCGAAGACCAACCTTGACAAGATCTTTGGTCTCACAGATTGCAAGATCGTCATCTTGATCAGGACTATAGTTGAAAGCCATACCAGTCGTTGAATCTTCAACAACATTTGTTTTTGATGTCGGCACTTTCTTGCTCGAAGTCCTCTGCTCTAATATTGAATTTTATTCGCAATTTTTTGATTTGAAGAATAAGTAGCAAGGCGAATTGACTTCTGCTGAGTTGAGAGGAATCCCTTGAACCAGTGTGTAGCACTTTCGATGGTGTGCTTTCCTTGTGGAAGAATTTTGAGGGTTCCTTCATCGTAACTGACACCTACTTGTCCGGTTTGAACAAAGGCTATCTTTTTGGCGCCTAACTTGATGAGAGGCTCATCTGCTGCACGGTACTCAACAAAACAAAAATCTGGAGAATCTTCTTCGTAGATACCTTGCTCTTCAAAAAACACGGGCTCGTTGTTATCCCATGCGAGACCAACTTCTCCCCTAGGGACACGGAATATAATTGATAGTTCCATGAGTGATACATGGAGAGTCTAAAATAGAAATAATACCATCAAAGCGGAAATTTGTTGACTCAATAAGATGGATCCCTTCTCGAAGAAAACGAGGCGTATTATCTTGCCAAATCTTTGCAAGACAGACCTTCGGAACATTCAACTGATGCATACTACCATGCTTAATGTACTGTTCCGATACTTTGACTATACCAGAGTAGACAAATAAGTCGCTCTGGATCAGGTGCTCGCCTTCCTTTACAAGCCGAGGCTTCAATGAGGCAACTCCATCTTCATCCTTAATTTCAGCCCATATTTTGGCATACTCGCCATTAAGAACACGGAAATAGTGATAGTCATCATGGTTGATATAAACGCTTTCTTTGAAAGAGATGGTCTTATCAACTGTGATCTGTCCCCCATTGAAGACATGAGTACCTTCATCCAATAAGACACCAACACCTTGATCCCAGATACGCCCAACAGCACCGACGGGGACACGTACAATGATGACTTGAGTTCCACTCGGAGAAATTAAGTCCTGATTGAGAGAAATGTTGCGAGCAACCCATGTGGCTTTAGGGTCTGGTAGCATCCAAAGCCCCTCAGGAACAGCATAAGTTCTGCCATCATTGTTATAAAACGAAATGTACCCAGGCTTGACAATATGACCAAAAGGAAATGGGGCTGTCATGTGAGACGTTTCTGCAGATGAGGCAAGCTTCATAACTAGTTCATTTTTCTTGTCGAGCTTGTACATTGACAATGGTTCCCCTTCTCGATCTCGGCGATTTCGCCAGAGTACTTGAGTTCTTCTTGCTTTAGTAGTGCATTAGCTGTTGTGACTGTGAGGATGTTGACCATGTTAGCAATGGTCTGGGGCTTGCTTTGGTCGGCATTGGGCTTGAGTGCTGGGAGCGAAGTAAGGTGGCCATCACATTCGTTGAGTGTCGACAGAATAAAGCCTGAGTTTTGAGGGTTGTCAACAGTGTCAATCAGCTGACACTCGTCATAGCTTTTGTGTGGAACGAAACGTGAAGGAATTGTCATTTACGCCGAACTATCTACCTCTAGAGCTCCTCTAGAGTACACGCACATGAGAAGGACAGAAAAGCGGATGAGCAACTCTACACTTTGTGTTTTGTGTCATAGCGATCGTGAACACAACACCACTCGGATAATCAGTCGTGCTCCTGTCGCCAATAATATACGTACACACTAAACATAGGAATATGTACCTGAATCCCTAAAAGATCATTTTCCTGCGCTACAACAGACATTGGCTACAAAAAAAATCTGTCGTGCACCCCTTTGCTGACACTGTCAGTCGTGCACCTCATTGTAGGTGCTCCGTTTGAACAGAGTGTGCTCGACGAATCCTACGTAGGACTTCACTTTTCTACAATGTGATAACTGTTCCCCCGTAGGACAAAAGATTCAAGATCCGAAAGATCTAGCCACCAATAACACAACATCCTGTGACATTGAAAATGAGAGGGTGAAGGCCAGGTCCTTTGACTCGTGATTTTTCAAAACATACCAAGAGATTTCTATTCTTGTCAATCACTCCTGAAACTATGTCTTCCTGTGTGAAAACATCCTCAACCCTGGAATCTGCATACCGAGAGGAAATGAATCTGGTATTTGCAAACCGCAGCGAAGAAGATGTAATCTACCCGTTAACAGTACGAGAGATTGCAGAAGCACAAAAGCTTGATGCCAGCTTGAAGGCGTTGAAAGACCAGTACTCGACACAATTGGTCGAAAGTACACATCTCCTATGTAAGGACGGAAAAATGGTCATTCCAAAAATCTTCAACACCGTGCAGTTAGTTGGTAACATCACTATCTACAGCACCCTGGACACACTAGACTTGAAGAAACCCTTCGTGCTGTGATGTACTGGAAAGGTATGCAAAATACCGTCCGTAAATTTGTCAAAAACTGTCATGCATGCCAAGTCAACAAGAGGCATAAGCATAAGTATGGGAAACTCCCTACTAAATTCGCCATCACAAACCCTTGGGATGTACTATGTGTGGACCTTATTGGCCCGTATACAATCAAAGGTAAAGATGGGACAGTAATTGATTTCATGTGTCTGACTATGATTGACCCAGCTTCTAGCTGGTTTGAAATAGTTGAACTACCGGTAATCACCGAGGCAATTATTCCCTGGATACAAAGGGCGGAAGGGTAAAAAGACCCATGAGGAACCTAAGTTAGCATACTTTGATAAGTCATCAGCAATGATCAGCAACTTAGTAAACAAGACCTGGTTTAGTAGGTATCCACGTTGTCAATACATAATTTATGACAATGGAAGCGAAATCAAACTTCACTTCAAAGCCCTATGTGACTCATATGGGATCACGAGTAAGCCTACCAGTGTCAAGAATCCACAGGCGAATGCAATTCTAGAACGAGTGCATCAGGTGATATCATCGATGCTCGAACAGCTGAAATAGACATGGCCCCTTCAGTAGAGACAAGCGATATAGACAAGTTTGTGACGAACGTCGCTTGGGCCATTCGCTCAACATACCACACAGTACTAAAAGCACTGCAAACGAAAAACACCAATTACAACAAAGCCACTGCAAACGAAAAACACCGGTAACCTCCCGGTATACTCGCAAAATGTCAGAGTGTACGGGGAGGTTACGAATTTCAAGAGTGTACGAGTGGGTTACCGGATTTTTAGACATTACTTAAGCCGTATTTTTGTTTATCACGCTAAGTTTTTACACAAAATTACCCCAGAGTGTACGGGTGGCATACCGGTAGTTCATGACTGAAACTTCCTCAATCACGAGTCCGTACATCAAAGATACTTTGTTGGGCCTAGTCCAGCAAGTTCTACTAGATGAGGGATTTCTATAAAGTATCCACCAAAAAATTGTTGTGACGGAACAACATGGGTCACTGTCTCGTGACAAGTGTAAACAGAACTCACATTCATTCAATCGAACCCTCTCTTCTAACACAACACTATTCAATTTCAGCCTGACACAGCTTTTCAATACTAACAGAACCGGTTGGCATCAGGTGTTCTCCCAAAGGTATAGTATCATCAGAAGAAACCATGGCTCGAACGAAGCAAACTGCTCGCAAGTCTACTGGTGGTAAAGCCCCCCGAAAGCAGCTAGCGACAAAGGCAGCCCGCAAGAGTGCACCTGCTGCAGGAGGTTGCAAGAAGCCCCATCGCTATCGTCCAGGAACTGTGGCACTCCGTGAGATTCGTAAGTACCAGAAAAGCACGGATCTTCTGATTTGCAAATTACCATTCCAGCGCTTTTGAGGGAAGTTACGCAGGATTTCCGCGGTGATTTGCATTACACAGCCACTGCATTGGCAGCATCACAGAAGGCCTCTGAAGCATGCCTTATTGGACTCATGGAAGACACAAATTTGTGTGCCATCCATGCCAGGAGGGTTACCATCATGCCAAAAGATATGCTCTCGGCGAGTCGAAGGGAATATGAGAGGTTTAAGTGAACGAGGTTGGGTGTGAAAGTACTTTGACATAACACAACAAAGCGTCATACTAAGGGGACTATAGGAAGGGGACCATACAAAACGTGCGGGAGAAAGGAGTATAGGCACTGTATAAATAATAAAAGAACAACGACAAACTATAGTGTCCATAATTAATTGTTCTTCAATTAGTTGGCATAATAATGTTACGCGATTCCTCCGCACCAAGAACCAGCAAAGCCCCACATGATCATTAATACTATAGCACTATTCAAGGTTGATACATCATCATAAGTGGACAAGACCTGTCGTGTGTCGATCACACTTTACTTAAAGCTGAAGTGGCATGAGATTTCAGAATCTGAGACATGAACGCCATGGAGGTTCCAACAAGCCCATCCTCACACCGAGTCACTCAAACACCCACACGTAAATTCCCCATCTCCAAAAAGCATTAGTGGCGCATCAGTTCAGAGTCCCCACTTATTCGCAATGCAAGTTGCATGTCTTTCGGCATGATGGTGACCCTCCTGGCATGGATCGCACACAAGTTTGCATCCTCAAACAGTCCGACGCTGAATGCTTCCACAGATTCTTGAATAGCCAACAAAGAAGTCGCCTGAAAACGTTCCGCGGTGAAATGTGGATAGGAACCTGGCCTATTCAAATCCTGCAGAACTTCCCTTGCAAGGCGCTGGAATGGCACCTTGCGGATAAGGAGATCTGTGCTTTTTGGTAGCGCGGATTTCGCGAGTGCAACAGTGCCAGGACGATAACGATGAGGCTTTTAACCCCGATGCAGGGGCCATTCTTCGAGCAGCCTTGGTGGCAAGCTGGTATCGGGGAGCTTTTCCGCCAGTAGACTGGCGAGCAGTTTGTTTGGTCCGAGCCATTAGTGAAATAATAATGCCATGCTTGGCACGGTCTTCGGTCTTTGTGTCATGCAGAGATTGTGTACGATACAATAGAGATTTATGGTGACATGTATGATTCGCATCAATTGATGGAAAATGGCGCGACACCTGCATAAAATATTACATAGGAATCAGTACAAATACTATAGACACACATGACAAAATTTCAGCCTGTCGATAATCTCCGTATTGTAACAAGACATGCCAAGACAAAAATTCCATCGCGGGAAAATGGAATCGGTAAGATCACCCATTCCTCTTATTTCACACCCTTGCCTTCCCAACTGCCAGCTTGTCAACACTGCAAAAGTGTTCCTTGATTGTGGATAATGAACACAGCATCATCATGGAATGTGGAGACGACAAAAACACATGGATGGGGGACTATTTCGCTCTTATCGGCGATGGCGTTCTACATTCTGATAACGGCGACACTCGCTGTAAACTTGCATTCAATATGATCTCACACGGGAACCCCAACGATGGATCAAGGATGCTCTGCCAGTACCTGGAAACTGTAGTTGACGAAGAATTGAAGAAGTGGCTACCAGACGACGCAACTGACGACGAAAGCGTTCCATGCGAGTTTATTTCCTGCGGTGGCCCCATTGTATTCTGAACTTGGAAAAGCATTCCTGAACATCAGCACATATAATGAGTTGCAATGGTCACTAGTCGATATCAATAACCAAACTGGACTGGAAACATTCAGAGAAATTCGCGAACACGCCTTTCATAACCTCGGAAAGCAAGGGTTATCACCGCTGGCACAGTACTCGATGGAGTTGCATTTCTCGAGGAGTACGGAATTCCTCCCCATCAATACACAGATGAACAGGTAAAGAGAATGAAACAAGATCTTGCTACAATCCACCAAAATTTAGGCGAAATCCAAGCAATCAACGGCTTTTTGGCACCTGCCGTTGAAGAATACTCCACAGCATTGAATCTCAACATTGAAACATGCGATGGGGAGTTTCACAAACTTGTAGCATCACTTGATTCAGGTCATTTTTTCATGGTTTTCAGTTCCCACCGAATTCGCCCTGCACATTTCTAATCATCCGGTCTTTATTGTGCTGCTATAGCAAGATCTTTCATAAAGAGAGTCATGCAACAGTGGAAACCAAACTGAATTTAGTCTGCAATAGTCATAGCTGACATTACATCTGTTTGTGGAACCATATCATACTAACTGCCTTATCTTTTCGCACCTCTACAGTACACTTAGATTGTGTTATTGTATCATGAGCACATGAAAACCCGATAGTATTCGGTGGTCAACCCAAGTACTTTTGTGATGTACTAAGTACTTGGTACTTGTTGAGGATGTACCACCAAGCACAAGTTGATATGATTGGTGATACTTGGTATCAAAACCATGTCCTTGAGATTCCCTATTGCTATTCAATTCTTCATCACATGGAAAAGGATTACAAAAATCCACTCACAACACATATTACTCAGAGCAATCAGAACTACTACATTTTTAGAGTTATGACCAACAAGAAAGAATGCATTAAGGCATTATGTTCTGTTGGAAACAGAATTTCCAACAAAGAAACATTTCCTTCATATTTTGCAGGTCCCAAGGAGATTCTCGGTTGCTGAGGAATGCGTGAGAAATGTCAATGGCCATGGTTATACTTAAAAAAGACAATCGGAATCAGCAATAAATCATCTTACAAAGCTGATTTAAAAGATCCTCATTCAACAGTATTGTTGCAACAATGGGTTGGGTTACAATTCCAACTTATGCATCCCATTTGAGAGCTCTGGGGTAGGTGGGAAAATTGTGATTTTTCAGATTCAGGAAATAAGAGTAAAATGGGCAAAGTCTCCAACATCTACCAGATGTATGTCTTCACTGGCTAGGCCCTAGTCCTAATAAGTATAAGTTCTATCAGAAGTGACTGCCCAAAAAATGCGAATAAGACTAACACAGGGGCTGAAATTTGGTACCATGTGTTTACATAATTTGTACTGATTCCTTTGTATACCCATACCTCTGACATAGGCCAAGAACCTACCTTACTTAGTACCCTTAGGTACCAATTCAAAACTCCCAAGTAAGGACTCATCCTAACCTCCCAAGTGGGGAAGGATCCTGACAAGGACAAAGATCCATATCTTTGGATCTAAGCAACAGGAGAACACCCTCAAGAGAAGGGTATAAACATACCAAGGATGTGTAGAACCTACACAAAATCCCCTTGTTTCATTTTAGGATGAAAGGGATTGCATTACCCTTCCATCCTCATTTGTTCATTGTAATTCATAATCAATAAGCTCACAATTTATCAACACCAAGTTGTATGCTTTGCCTATAATATTTGTACTTAATATTTTTATCTCCAAATGGCTTAGGTCACTATCTATAGATAGCCGTTTGGCAACCCTCTTGCGTGAAAAGCCACCTAAAAGTTTCTTCCCTCCACTCCATTACTTGTCTCCGTTTCGTAAGAAGACCCTTCGCCAGCTATGTAATCACAAGAGTTTGCAAAGCGCAATTATGTTGCGTAAACAACGAGAACACGCCAAGACGCCAGCAGTACAACTAGGAGTTTTTAAAGCCCTATTCATACGCACAATTTAAGTGACACTCACAAGAACAAGCACCTCTAAGGCAGTCCCTGATGGACTTAAAAGCCAGGAGTGCCAGAGGAACACGGATGGAGTAAACCACCGCCCATACATACCTGAAAGGGATGTATTCAGGAAGCGCTGGCAGTATATACTACCGCCAACACCATGAAGCTCACCATGCGGGCAGGTAGAGTTGAGAGTGTCCCTGTGGTCACACGGACTCCTGAGTTATTCTGCAAGCAGAATAACCACCGGCGCCTTGGTCCTAGGCTGCATGCGGCTGTCTGCTAGATTGCTATAGTGGGTGAGAGATAACTCTAGGTGGTAGGTAGTGGAACATAGTGTATAGGATGTAACAAAGTCCCTAAAGTAACGGGCTTATGGACTAATACTAGACAAGTATGCGCCCTCGCTGTGACAGGACGCTTGGCTGAAGTTGCCGCGACGGCGCGAGGGGACGGGCGGGAAAACTTTTCGAGGGAGTTAGCCTGAGGAAGCTAGAGTTTTGATTGGTCGGGTCGGTCGAAAGCAATCAGGAGAGGATTTGTGAGGACATGAGTGTCCACGCAAAGATGTGCATTGTAAGATGGCGTGTGGTGCCCGCCATTTTGTCGCCTTACAGGCAAGTGAGAAGACAGTCTGTACTGAGTAGGATAACGCTAAATGTAAGGGTATGGAGTCCCACGCGCTACATCCGTCTAGTGTAGTCCTTAGCTGGCTACAGATAGGGCGATACGACGCTGCAGTAACTAGGCAGCTGTCTTAGCAGCTGGCCCGAAGTCCATCAAGGATATTCTGCAAGCAGAATAACCACGCCGCCTTGGTCCTAGGCTGCATGCGGCTGTCTGCTAGATTGCTATAGTGGGTGAGAGAGATAATAGGTAGGTAGTGTATAGGGATGTAACAAAGTCCCTAAAGTAACGGGCTTATGGACTAATACTAGACAAGCATGCCCTCGCTGGACTTGTGACGCTTGAAGCTGAAGCCGCGACGGGGCGGCGAGGGACGGTGGGCGGAAAACTTTTTCGGAGGGAGTTAGCCTGGAGGAAGCTAGCGCTTCGATTGGTCGGGTCGGTCGAAAGCAATCGAAGGAGAGGATTTGTGAGGACATGAGTGTCCACGCAATGATGTGCATTGTAAGATGGCGGTGTGTGTGGTGCTCCCGCTCATTTCGTCCGCCTTACAGGCAAGTGAGAAGACAGTCTGTACTGAGTGGGATAACGCTGTACGTAAGGGTATGGAGGTCCTACGCGCTACGCCCGTCTAGTGTAGTCCTTAGCTGGCTGGGGGGGGGATGCGATAGGGCGTGAGAAACAAGGCACCAGCCTGCCCAGCAGGCCCGAACTACAAGGATATTCTGCAAGCAGAATAACCACGCGGCGCCTTGGTCCTAGGCTGCATGCGGCTGTCTGCTAGATTGCTATAGTGGGTGAGAGATAACTCTAGGTAGTAGGTAGTGGGACATAGTGTGTAGGGATGTAACAAAGTCCCTAAAGTAACGGGCTTATGGACTAATACTAGACAAGTATGCGTCCCTCGCGCACTTGTGACGCTTGGCTGAAGCTCGTCAGCGACTACCCATGCGCTCCTGGAGTGGAGGCGCGGTGGAGTGTGGCATGTTGAGGAAGAGTCCGTTGTCGTAGTCGTAGAGACATGACGCGGCGTGCCACCGAGGTGACACAAAGTGCGAAGAGGTGAAGGCATCTAGCAGACGGCCATATGTAGGCAGGAGCGGGGAAAAAAGAAAAAGAAAAAGAAAAAATCTTTCATGAGGTATGGGACTGGAATGCATCTGGTGCGCATCTGGTGGAGTAGAAGTATCGTGGGGATGAAGCCACGACGCGCGTGGGGAGGGCAAAAATATCAGAGACGATGTCAGCGGAAGAGATGTCTGCTGGTTCAGGCGGCAGCCTGAGCACGACCGCGAGTGGATGGGGATTGGGTGATCCCGGGATGGGAATGACCGGGGTGCACCTGAAGGTGCTCGGAGGCCGGCCGGTGTGGCCGCTAGCGTTTCATGAGTTGGCGGCGGCGAGCGAACGACGCTTGCACGTGGAGCAGCGGATGGCAGGCGTAGACTTCGTGCCGGGGCGGTTGGGGGCCGGGACCGCCGGCGCCGTGTTCCTGGAACGCGTCCTCCGAGGGGAGGCAGTCGACTGGTCGACGCGTGGGTTGCCCCCGGACGAGGCCGACCGCGTGCTGGCGGCGATCGGGTTGCTCCACGTGCGGGTGAAATGTGTCATTCCTGAGGAGCTGGGTGGGTGGTACGAGACCCAGGTGAGTCATGACGCGAAGAAGGAGCGATGAAATGTAAGGTGCTGACGCCCTGGTTGTTCGCCGCAGGTGCTTTGGTGGGGGGTGGACGAGACCCTGGCGGAGTTGTTCGCGCGCCATCCAGCCAAGGGCAGTTTCGAGGGGAACCCGAACGATAGGTTCCGGCCTTCGCCGACGGCGTGGCGCACGGGCCTAACCGCACGCCCGGGCCCTCGGGCTGTACGGAGGGCGGTACACGGTGGATTTCCGTCCCGGTGAGTCCCGGGGTGCATGAAGTCGTCGCTGTTGGACGAGCTGACATTGTGTGTTATGCATTTCAACAGGAGCGGACTACGACTACCTCGAGTCGGCCAACGAGCAGCTGGAGATCGAATGGGACAGCGGGGATGCCGAGATGACGGAGGAGGAATACGAGGCGGCGAAGTACCGACGGAGCCAGTTACGCCCGGCGAGGGGAGGTCGCTACTTTGAGCCACGTCTTGTCGGCACCGGGTATGTTCGCGAGGCTGTGCACTCGGACTGACGCAGGGAGAGGAGGAGGGTGGAGGCAAATTAGTTTGTGTTGTAGTTAAAAGTAGAGGGACTTGCTAAGTTAATAGTTAAAGTGTGTGTATTGAACATGAACTGGTGTCATGGGGGTGATTTGAATAACCTAAAGATTATTTGTTAAAGACTAGTACGTATGCACAGTTCGACAAGAGGCTGTGGACCGGCGTTGGCGTGTATCCCGTTAGGCTGCGCTGGCGCAGAAGAGTTCCTCATGCGGCTCAAGGGTGCGGGCGTGCTCCCGTTGTGGGAGGATCGAGCCCGAGGGTGATGGCCTTCGTGGTGCTGGTCGGCCGTAGAATGTGTTGCGGAGATACATGAGGAATGTGTCGCTGCGCCAACGGAGGCGGTTTTTGATGTAAGAGTCGGAGAACCGGGCTCGGTGGAGGAGGTTGGCCGCCGTGACGCCGCATCGAAAGTGGCAGGACCAGGCGAGGAGATCCTTGTGACCGGGCGGGATGTCGAACACTTTGTGGGCGACGTGGTCGCAGGAAGCTGGCGAACTGGGCAGCTGTGATCTGTCGCCGGGTCCCTGTGGTTGGGTCGAGGTAGACTGCGGCGGGGCAGCCGCTGGGAGTGCCGAGGCGTTGAGCACGCCGGACGATGTCGAGACTGGCTTGTGTCGGGCACATCCAGCTGGAGTCCGCCCCGCGCCGGTAGGTGAGGGATTGGCCATTGTCATTGTTTTTTTGCTTGCGGAAGCAGAGGGTCGTGGAAGGTTATGTCGGCGCCGGGTGTGACGGCGACATCGCGGACGCGGCGCCCTGTGGATGTGAAGAAACTGAAATCTTCCGCGATGACGGGCAGGGCGGGCTGGCGATCGCCCCAATTAGGATCATCGATGGTGACGAAGGATGCGTGGTGGTCATTGCACCACTCCGATTTCCGGAAGCCGGTGTAGGAGCCGAGTGCAATCCAGTCTGCAATCGCGCGGACGAGTGAGTCCGCAGAGGCGCGGGAGGCGAGGTTAGCGATGTAGTGAAACATGCTATCGGAGATCATCTCCTTACGTTTAGGAACTACTTCGTATTTTTTGATTGCATTGGTCATTATTTTAACGTAGTTAATGTCGGCCTGGTGAGGGCAGGGTAGCCCGCGGTCGGTGTGCAGAGTGCAGGCCTGCTTGATGTACCCGAGCAGCGTCGCATGCCGATCGCGACGCCAGTGATGGTGCGCCGCGGATGAGCGAGACGGCGTAGCAAGCGAGTACCCAATTGCGCCCTGAAGGGGTAGCCCGGCGCGCAGGGGTCGGGTAAGCCTACGTCGTGGCACCAAGAGAGGAAGTGAATCTTCCGGGATCGATCAGTAACTGCTTGCTTGCAGTGAGAGGATCCAAGCAATCGGTCCGCAATAGGACGTCCACAATCGAGGAGATGAGGTCGGCATTGGGGAGGAAGCGCCGACAACCAAGCAAGCTGGGGGCCTGTGCGAGAAGGAGAGGGAAGTCCTGAGTGAGAGACGCTTCGCACGGTATATACCGTGAGATGCCGTCGGCAATGACATTTGTTTTGGTGTCGACCGCCCGAAGCGGTAGCCGGCGCCTTGATTGAGGAGCAGGGCAGCCTGAAGCCGGGCGAGCTCGCGGCCGGTGGCGCTGGAGGTGCAGCCTTTCGTGAGCCACGATTCCCCGGCAGTGTTGTCACACTCGAGGCGGTAGAGAGGGTGGGGGTCGCCGCGAGTGGCGCGTGTCTCGAGGTGGTGCAAGTGGCAACCCATCATTGTGATGAGTTGTGCCGCATACCGAGCGAAGTTGATGCTGATCAGGGCTGGGTTGTCCCGAGTTGTGATGTACTTGAGGGTACGCGGCGCCGACTTCGGGCGGCCACCGAGATACCACCAGAACTTGGCCTCGGGCAGGACCCCTGCAGCGGACAGGCTTGAGTCGCTGCGCGCGATCCCGGAGGGGATGCGTGGGATAAGGTATGCGATGGGGCATGAGGTAGGGCACCGCCGGGGGAGGACAGGGCCCTCTCGATTAGTCGCAGGTCCCTGCGGAGGTCGGCCCCGATGTGGTGGAGGAGTGGGCAGCCGGTACTGAGCGGGCCGTCGCGCTAGTGTGGAATGCCCGCTGGCGACTCCCGAGGGTGAGGGCGGCAGTGCGGATGATGCGGAGTGCGCTGCGGAACCGCTGACTGGTGCGGACGAGGTGAGAGTTGTTGAGGCGGAGAGCGCCGCGATGGAAACATATATGTTCCCGAGGAGGAATTTTAACCACGGCGCGCTGAATGCGATGTGATTGAGCTTCCCTGTGAGCTCCTCGGCCTCCTTTGCTTTGAAGGAGCGGCGGTGGGGACCCCAAGTCGCTCGTAGCAGGGAATGGTGGCGAAACAAAGTCCGGCGGAGTGCCGGCAGTTAGTTTCCGGAGGTTTAGGGTGAGCCCCAGAATCCTGTTGACCGGGCCACGTGGAGTTCGTGTAGCTTATCCCATGAAATAGGGTCCTGTCGGCGCGCGACGCCAGAGTCGCCCAGCAGGAGGAAGATGGCCTCGATGCTGGACGCGATGGCCTGTTCGAACCGGGCGAGTGTCGGCGACGCCGAGGTAGACGCCGCCGCCGACAGACGCCGCTGTGGCGAGGCCTGGGGGTTCCTGAGCGCCGCAGACGCCTTGGTTGAGGGCGCCGCGGGATGCTTGTGTGAATCGCGGCGGCGTCGCGCCGCCGCAATGATCGGCACCACTTGATCTTGTCGAGTACTGCCCTGTGTTTGTGCACGAGGGAGGTATCGAAGAAGAGCCGCTCGGGCGAGGGCTGACTGGGCGCGCCGCACTGCCTCCCAATTGGCGGGCTGAAGTCGGCGCCGAACGCCAGCCCGATCTGGAAGAACAGGTAGTCGGCGAGGATGTACGAGAACGCGCCCGCCACGCCGGGATGATGCTTAATTTGGCGGAAGCAGGACTTGACGCCATTGGCGTGAACGACGATGTCGCCATTGGGGTACGATAGCCGGAGGTTGTATGCGCAGACCAGGATGTCTTCGCGCACCGCCCCAAAGTCGCAGCTGAGTTCCGAGCCGTGAGGGGTGGACGCCATTGCGCTGATCGATCGAGTCCCAGTCGCATTTGCGGGATGCGTCGAAGATCTGGCGATCCTTCTTTCCGGTTTCTCGAGGATGTGTTGTGGGGTGATGAAGCAGTGGGGTACGAACCGCCAAAGCCAGTGTGGGACGGAACAACGAAGTTGTTACGCTCCTCCTTGTTCATGGTGGCCATGACCTGGCCGAAGTTTTGCGCGGATGGAGGGGTGGTTCCCCACGCCAGTAGAGTAGCGCGCTGTCGCTGGTCGTGCTCGCGCTGAAGTGGTTCGGGCAACCCACAGTCATGACGCGGGAGTAGTCTGCTATGAGTGTCTCGGCGATGCCGTGGGTGCGCAGGGAAGCGACGATCTCGGCGAGGTTGCGGTATGCCCCCGTGTAGTTGTTACCGAGGAACCGTATCACGGGCGACGCCAGATTGTAGTGGAGGAGGCAGGCGAGAAAGGCATAGGCCTTGCGGGTGCCGAGGGATTCTTGCGCTGCCCAGTCCAAGTTGTACTCGGATAGCCAGAGAAAGTCGTGGTTGTGTAGGTGCACGCAGGCGCACAGTAGATGGGAGAGTAGTGGGTGGCACCGGTGGAGAGCGAGGATGTCCGTAGGTTCAGGTAGCCGGACTTGAGGACGAGAACATATGTTGTTTCAGGCAAGCGGCTTGGTTGAAGGAGTGGTTGGTGCTAGGGCGTCCGGCGACGACCGAGCAGCGTGCTCGGCACCGGGGTCGCTGTGACGGTGCGTCATTGGTGATGGTGTCATTGCCGACGGCAGAAAGCGAGAGGTAGCGGTCGTAGAACGACTTACCGAGGGAAGTGGCAGTGGGATCGAAGTCCTGGTGCCCGAGGTATTTCTTGTTGAATGCCTCGAGGTGGTGCATGTCTGTGGTGGACGAGATGCGGGTCGCGCACTGATGGCGGAAGGAGCGCTTAGGTGCCCGCCGTTGGTGGGGACCTGAGGTGTCGGCTTGGGCTGGTGGGTTGGAGCCGGCTGGGTCGGGCGCTGGTCGCCGCGAGGGTATCTGTTGGCGGCAGAAGAGATAGAGTGGGTTATGTCATTGGTGAAACTTAATGAAGTCGATGTAGGTCGCAGGTTAAAGACTAGCTATTATAGTTAGGCTTACGATTTTGTTAGTTTTCCGGCGGTAGCGCTGGAGAGAGTGGACGCTGAAAGTTTCGCGATGCGGGCGGAGACCTTGGCGGGTTCGACCACCTTACGGTTCCAGTCGAGGGCCGGCGCCTTGTCGATAAGGGCGGACCACTTAGCGAAGGTCGAGTCCGCCACTTGGAGATGTCCAGCTCATGGATCATCATGCAGGAGGCGCCGCGCTGGCAGCTGCGCCGACGCGATGACGGCTGCGCAGAGGCGGAGAGAGGGAGTAGCCTCGCTGACGGTCGGCATCATGTCTGACCCGTGTACACGAGAGTACCAGAGAGGTCGCCAGGGGAAGGCGTGGAGTCCCCGGTTTTCCCGCGCGAAGGCGCTTGGGGTCTGGCGTGACGAGGCCCGCTCCGCATGGTCAATGGGGGTAGCGCGCCGCACTCTTGTCGAGCTTAGACTTGGCGGTCTTCGCCTCGCCGGCCTGGAGGAGAGGACAGGACGGGATAGTCCCCGCATCGCACTCGAATTTTCGCAGGGTGCCGACGCAATCGCCGAGGAGCTCAAGGCTTCGACGAACTTGTCGGTCGCGATCTCGGCGATCCTGTCGGTGGCGAGGAGATAAGTGTTCTTGGTGTGGCGGAGTGGATGCGTGAGCAGGATGCTCAGCTGGTCGAAAGCATCTGCACAGTCCACAGGACCAGTGGCTTGTGGGGTCGATTGCTCTTTTTCAGAGAGGCGCGCATGGAGGCAGACGATAGGTGCAACGCGAAGGTCCGGGCGACGACGAACATGGCGGGCGTGTGGATGTCCTGGAGGGACAGGTCGCAAGCAAACTGGGCTTCGACACGGCGCAGATGTTCGCGAGGTACGCGCGAAGATGATACACGGTGTTAATGGCCGTGCTCGTGGTGATGGTCGTGTTGACCTTGCTGAGGTTTGTCGTGGCCTCGCCGAGGAGTTCCTCGGCTTCGCGGTCGTAAGAAGCGGCTTCGCGCTCCTCGGCGAGGGACTTGGAGTCCGGGACGAGGTAGAAGAAGCGGAAACGCTTTTTGCTCTCGCCGGTTAGCTCGATGGATTGCATCGTGGAAACCTCGTAGTAGCTCGACGCGTACTGGGCATACACGAGAGGGTCGTGGCGAGGGAGGTCTACCTCGCGGTGGAGGAAGTCCGTGGACTGGGAGAGGGCTTCAGGAATGTTGGCGAACATGTTCGCCATGGCCTCATTGATGCCTGCCCTGTCCGGGCTGCAGTAGAGCCATGCTCCGTTCTCCGTGAGTGTGGGGAGGTGGAGAGACTCGCAATGCGATCCCAGCCGAGGTTCGCGAAGCCGCGCGGCGCAGGGGCCGCTGAGAGGTGTGTCCTTCTGGATGGACTCTGGTGCCGTGGCGCCCGTCTTCCGAGGGACAGGCAGAGTGGCATTGCCAATGACGGCGAGATCCAGGCCGCCGAAGTTCGCCGGCAAGGTGGCCACCGCGGGCGGGCGGACGCGCGGGTGGATAGGTCGGTGATCTCGAGGAGTCGCGCTGAAAGGGTGTCGATGGCCGGTTTTGCTTCGCCTTCCTCGCCTTCGCCGACGGGAGTGA